>PVJL010006883.1:0-85371 GCA_004026885.1 Lyroderma lyra | reverse complement strand
TTTTTATGTCGTTTATATCCTTTTTTATATTATTTATCTCAGCTATGGTGTTCTGCCAATAGGTTTTCATTTCTCTCACAGCCTTTAGAATGGTTGCTTTAAATTCTCCGTCACTTAAATTCGACCCTTCCAGATGTAACAAGCTGTCTTCTGGGTAAATTTCCTGTTCTTTCTGAGGAGTTTTAGTTTTTAAGGAATTCATCCTGTGCTGGGTTCTTCCTCTTTGACATGAGGGTTTTATGTTCAGTGCCCAGATTATTGCTTTTGTGGTGTCTTGCTGTAGGGCAGACACTAGGTGGCGCTGGGGGTAAGTTTTGGGGGAGAGGGGGCTGTTTGTTTCTTGTTTCAGATCTCCTACTGTGTTTGGAGGCTATGCGCATATATCCTGGGGAGAGGCCAACAAAAGGCATTCCAAAGGCCCTTCAGGGCTTGTTTCTGCTGGCTGGGGTGAATGCTATCAAATCAGTCTTTCTTCCCAGCCCTGATTCAGCACCTGGCTGTCTATGGGCTCACACTGCTTTCAGAACCCTGGGGTGCACAAGGAAGTGCCCACTCCATAAGTCCAAAGCTGTGGGCCTGGCCTGAGACAGCAGGGTCGCCTTTGCAGCGGGCTGGGAACAGGAACTGCAGCCCTGTGTAGTCTCCAGGGGGCTTAGAGCTGGGGTGTCATCTTTGCAGTTTAGAATCCTCGCTCAGCCCTTCTCTGCTCTAAAGTTCCAAAGCCCGGCTCCCCTCCCCCAAACTGCGCTGCTCGGATCCTGTTGCAGTCTCTGCTCCCTTCCCTCTCCTCAACTCGACCCCTTCTCGCCAACCTTCAGGTGTTTACTTGTGATTTGTGGATTTCTCAACAGCCGTTTTGTCACTCAGGGTCCTCTTTCTTGGCTCCTGGACGGCCGTTCAATTGTGTTTTCTGGGAGAGGCTTTAGGGACCTCCTCTCCAGTCACCATCTTGTCTTCTCTCACTTCTTCCTCCTTAAGCTATTCAGCTCACTAGAAAAAATTCCTGGGCTCTGGCAGAGGGACGGTGACTCAGGAGGCATATGGCATGCAGACTGAGGTCTTCACATATATCTTAAACTTTTGTTTCTGTTGTTTTTTTTCTTAACTTTTATTTCTGTCACTCAAAATTTTAATTCTAACACCTGCACTTTGGTTTCCATTTAATATGCTTTGGGATTTCTTTATTAATGTTAATAGTACTTATTTTAAATTCTTATTTGGTTTATGCTATTCATTTTCCTTCATTATTAATATTTCTGTTTTATCGGATTTGGTGGCTCTAACTTCATTGTTCTGCTTCAGTGTTTGTTAGTTTTTAGTTGTCTAGTAATCTTTATATTTGAGAATCTCTTTCCTGACTGTTGGTTGTCTTCCACATGGTCTGCTTCTGATGTGAGGATGGTACCTAGCTGAAGTATGTTGCCCTATCGCTCTGTACTCAGCTGCTTTATCCTCTGAGTGAAAGTCACCATCTGACACCAATGGAGGTGGGGGATAGAGCTGTCCCTCCCAGCTCCTCAGCTGGTCGTCCTCAGGCTCATTCTCTTCTTGTCTTTGTATTTCTTAACTCTGAGCTTATGGCTTCTCCAGAACCACCCTTTCTCTGGAGAAGGCTTTTCCTATGAGCTGTGGTTTTCTCTAGTAGTTTCTTAATTTCTTATTGTTGGGGAATTTCTCAAAATACGAATATTTATTTTAGTGCTAGTAACATTTCTATTAAAAATACTCTCATTTTAAAAAAATCTCATTTAAATAATTTTGATTGGGGAAAGAGGTACAGGTATGTGCTTAGTCTGTCATTTGATTTAACTTGATAATATTTAATACTTAACAGTATTTTCAGTGACACATTTAGATTAATTGCAGGGTGATCCTACACCTGTAGACTTTTGGCTTTAGAATGTAATTATGGAGCAAAATAAATGACCTGTGTATGTTTTCTATTGGGGAACTTGAAGTGCTTTTAGGTCAGTAGCTGTTTTACCAGTTTCTCAAATATCTCTTAATTAAAATGTGGATCATTCTGCCAAAGAGGAAAATAACATTTGAGATTTGAGCAGTTAACTTCTTAAAAGTCATTAACTATCTTTTCACATGTAAATTAACTCATTTTATTTAAAATAATTCTCATAAGCTAGGAGAATGTTCATCAGGTGCTCTAGAACAGCGGTTCTCAACCTGTGGGTCGCGACCCCTTTGGGGGGTCGAACGACCCTTTCACAGGGGTCGCCTAAGACTCTCGGAAAACACGTATCAGATATTTACATTATGATTCATAACAGGAGCAAAATTACAGTTATGAAGTAGCATCGAAAATAATTTTACGAGGGTCACCACAACATGAGGAACTGTATTAAAAGAACTGCATTAGGAAGGTTGAGAACCACTGCCTAGAAAGTCATGGTGTTCAAGTAAAAAAATAATCTTTTCAATATTACACATTGTTGAAGACCAATCATTGTGCTTTATCTTTACATAACTAAGCTATGCTTACTTGAAACTTTGTTATTGTGTCCCCTTTTCCTAGCTTGACACAGTTAGAAGCTATCTTCAGAAAATTGAAGAAACTAAAAGTGAAGTAATTGCTGCTAACACTAATAACCCAGACAAGAGCATGCCAGGCACTAAAAACAAACCAAGCAATCCACAGTCAACAGCTGAAAATCCAGATGATGGTATTAGTGTAGAGGAAGACAAGCAAGGACAGGAAAATGAGAAGGTTATAAAAACATTATGCCAAGAAATGGAACTGGAAACCCCTGAGAAGAAGGTGGAAGAGTCACAGCCAGCTGCTGCTGATGAGAAAAATGAGAAGGCTGATGAAGAAAAAGAAAATAATAAAATAGCTGAGGAAGAAATACTGAAGCACATATACCATCCCGAGGTAGCTGAACAAATGGCAAAGGAGATTAAGAAGAAAATAAGAAAGAAACTCAAAGAGCAGTTGACTTACTTTCCCTCAGATACTTCCTTGCGTGATGACAAATTGATTAGTGAAAAAAGGAAAAAGAAAAAAAAGAAAGTTCCAATTCTGTCTAACACTGAAACAAGGTACTTTACATTGATAAATATAAAATGTCCTCTTGAAAAACATTCTATTATTTTCAGCTTTAGAGTGATAACTGTAGTTTCACAAAGAAAATTCTTAGACTTTCATATGGACACATTGCCAGTACAATAACAGCTAATCTTTATGGAGCATCTTACTATGTGCTAAATGCTTTATAAGATTTAATGCATTTATTCCTTATAACCACCCTATGAGGAATGGTAATTTTTTTTTTGTAATATGAGGAAACTGGAGAGTTTATGTCAGAACGAGTAAGAAACTGAGCCAAATCCTTGTCCATCTTGCTCCAAAGTCTCCACCCTTAATATTCACTTACCTCTGATTTTTAAATAATAGAAACCTAATTACTCCCCCTTTTTTGAGTTATAAATGCCTGTTTGAATATATCATTTTCCCCTTATACCAATAACGTTTGCTCATTGTAGAACATACCAACACAAAGAAGAAATGAAAAGCTATCTAGTCATCACTTAGCAATTTGGTATTCCAGTCTTTTGTGTGTGTGTGTGTGTGTGTATGTGTGTGTGTGTGTAGATCTAGCTAATACATCTATTTATATAGATATATAGATATAGAGATATATAGATATACATGATTGCATATACAGTGTGAGTTTCTGAGCACATTTGTATTTATATGTCTCTGCTTGGGGAAATGAAATAAAAAATGTCCTTTAACTACAGTAATTTGTTTCCTATAACATATTTAGGTAAACATGAGGTGGGGACATTCTGTATTTAACTATTGCCTGGCATATGGGGGCATTTTACCCTAATGTCCTCATCTAAAAATAATTCTCCTTTTATCAAAAACTAGACAACCAGTAGTAACAGAGAGAGAGCAAATAAGAGTTGCTACAGGGACATGTTAGTATATTTATTAGTTATCTGTTGTTGCTTAAAAAAATTACTCCAGAATTTAGCAGCTTAAAACAACATTATTGTCTCATAGTTTTTGTGGATCAGGAATGTGGATGTGGTATAGGTAGGTGCCTGTGACTCAGGGTCTCTCACAGGCCAGGATTAGGATGTCAGCTGGGGCTGCAGTCATCTCAATCAAGGCTTGACTAGGGGAGGATCTGCCAAGTGATAATGTCTTGAAAGACTCGAAAGAACCATTCTAAGCTCACTCCTGTAGGTGTTGGCACATCTCAGGTACTGAATGGCTTTTGGACAGGGACAGCAGTTCTTTTCCATATGGAACTTTCCATATGGACTACTCATAACAGTGGGCAGTTGCTTCCCTAGAGTAAGAGGTGAGAGACAAAGATAGAGATAAAGGTAGAGAGAGAGAGAGGGAGAGAGAGAAAAGTCATAGTCTTTTTTAAGTTTCATTTTTGAAACTTCATCTTATTAGTAGCATCCATTACTTTTGTCACAATCTAATAGAAATGGGTTACTACGTCCAACCCACAGTCAAGGGAAGGGGATTACACAAAGCTATGAATATTAGGAAGCAGGGATTGTTGGGGAACATCTTAGAGGCTCTTTACCACAATTGTAAATCCTCTACTCATAGCCACCATATCTGTTATGAACTGGTAAGCTCATGAATTGTAAATAAAACCATGGTTTACATGACAATGACGTGCAAATCTCTTTAAATAATAGTATTTGGTGCTGTGGTATGATAGCATGGCTTTCTGGAATGACTAATTTGAAATATTTCTGTAATCTTTTTATTTTGCAACCTCCTTTTTTGAAATAAGACTATATATTGGAAGTCAATTTTTTATTTAGATATAGATTTTTTACTTGATAAATTTAAAAAATAACTTTAATAGACTGGTTTCTCACTACAGCTCATTATGCTTCTGAGGTGCTACCCCTTACCATTTATTAGTTCATGTGACACAGATTTTCATTTTAATAATAGCCCTCTGAAAATGTAATGACACACTAGCCACTGGAAAACACAATTAATTTTTACCTAGAAGTCAAAGATTGAATATCTAAAGTCTCTTTGTAAACAGAACCAACTTAGAATACATTTTTTGCTTTTAAATGAAGTAATTTAGAAATTTGTTCATTAATCATTTACTTGGCAGCAGGGTGAGGATGCTTTGATCAGTTCTATGTAAAAACAAATTATTGCACAGTTTCATTTTTACCTAGAGTTTAGAACTCAGATTAATTTGGCTCATGGACTATATAACTAGGCTGACCAGATGTACCATTTTAAATGGGACAGAAACAACAGTACTGTTTTCTTTCAAATGGTATATGTGGTTAGACTAGTCTCGCTGGTCTAGATTCAAGGTGTGTCAGTAAGGCTGACCATATGTACTGCTTGAAATAGGACAGTACTGGTGTTTTTTGTCCTGTTTAAAACCAGTACATCTGGTCAGCCTATATAAAACGCAACAGCAAGTACAAAGTAATACCCATAATTCCTAGTTTGACAGCTAAGCATTTTAGTGCAGAAGAAAACATGTGTATTTCCTAGCTGGAAATAATATCGATTCGAGGATGATCCTTGCCTTTATTTACTGTTCACTTTGCTGCACACTGGCTATTAATAACATAGTTGTAATGATGTATTCTTGGTTTATATTTGCAGTACATTGCCCATCTCTGATGTCATAGTTGAAGGTAAACAAAAGAAGGAAAGTCCAGTTGGAACAGTTGCTTCAGATTCTCATAAAAATGATGAAATAACCTCAGTGAAACAAAACATAGAAGACAATATGCAAGATGACACAAAAGCCAAACCAAAAAAAAAGAAAAAGAAGCCCAAAGCAGGTTTGTTACCCATATTAAATGAAAAATGTGTTCCTTGGTAGAAATAAACATGATTCTAGGACTTTTAGTCATTAAAACTAAAGAAAATCTAGTCCCAAACATTATAATTGAAAAAATAATCCCGTATAGAATATTTGGTACTTATTCTTAGAGTCATCTAGATTAAAACATTTATTTGTGTCTAAATGTCTATGATTAGTATTAGTGGAGACATCTCTAACTTCTGACTTAATTTAGTTCAGCTCTAGAGTGATTAACTTTGTAGTTGCAATTGTAGCATAGAAGAGTTCTTTTTCATACCATTGAATTTAGAGCCTCTAAATAATTTTGACTCCTAGTGACTGAAAGCTATAAATGGCCAACCGCCAATAAACATTTCGGGTTTAAGGCTGCATGCCTCTGTCAGACATGCTGTCTTCCCAGTTTCTCAGCCTAATTCAGCTGTGTCCTTCCTTCCTGTGTTTCCTTTTCCCCTCTTGCTTTCCATCTTCCTCTTTAGTCATGCCTTTTCTCTCATTTTTCTTATTATTCTTGCCTTTTTCCTGTTTCTTACATTTTTTTCCTTTTCTTTTTCAGTTTTTATTTAATTGGCTAAAAAGTGGGATTAATGTAGGGAAATTTAGAAATTATGGTACTTATTGGATTATGAAGTTGATGTTTTACGGTTCTTGTAATTAAATTTTTAAAAAGTTTTGAAGTATGATATAGAAAAGTGTACATATGAGTATATTACTAGTGGATTTTCACAGATTAAACATCCCCATGAAAATCATCATCCAGATCAAGAAACAGAGTATCATTAGTACCCAGAAGCCCTGTCAAGCCACTTCCCAGTTCATTGCCTTTCAGGAGTAAACACTATCTTGACATCTAACACAGTTTATTTTTGCCTGCTTGCCTACTTTAATGTAAATATAATCATAAATACTATGCTTTTTTGTTACTGGCTTTTTTCCCTCAAAATTATTTTTGTGAGATTTATACTCTTGTTGCATGCAGTTGAGCTTATTCATTATCAGCTCTGATTTTGTACTGTATAGATAATGATTATATTCACATATACCATAATTAATTGATCTACTGCACTGTATAGATAATGATTATATTCACATATACCACAATTAATTGATCTACTGCATTGATGAACATTTGAGTTGTTTCAAGTTTAGGTGATTACAGATAAAGCTGTAATGAATAGTGTAGTCACGTCTTTTGACAAGCATGTGTATACATTTTTGTTAGGCATATTCCTAGAAGTACAGTTACTATGTCATAGATTATGTGTATTCTTCACTTTAATAGGTATTTCACATTTTCTAGATTTGGTTTACCAATTGATACTAGCAATATTTGAGAGCTTTCATTGCTCTGCAACTTTACTATTAATAACATTTATATTGCTGGTACTTTAAAATTTTATTCTTAGGCACATATATTATATTTTTACTTTAATGTGATTCCCATGATAACCAGTGAAGTTGAGTATCTTGTTTATGTTTATTGACTACTTGGATTTCTTCATGTGCAAATTTGTTCAAGTTTTCAGTGTGTTTTTTAAGAAATGGAGTTTTCCTTTTCTGATTAATTTAAGACTATTATATATATCTAGACATCAGTCTTTTCAGATATAAATACATACACACACATATATATCGCAAATATCCTTCTACTCTGGGTTTTAGTATTTTACTCTTATTGATACTGTTTGAAAAACAGAATTCTTAAATTTTGTGTAGCTTGATTTATTCTGTTTTTCCTCTTTGATAGTAAGTGCCTTTCTGTGATTTAAGAAACCTCCCGAGTCCTGAAGGTTTTTTTGCATATATTATTTTCTAAGAGTTTTTTTTTTTACTTATCACATTTACCTCTGCAGTACAACTGATTTTCATGTATAGTGAGAGGTAGTGTTCAAGACCCATTTTTCCCATATGAATATATATTATAATTGATCTAGTACCAGATACTACAGAGAGCTTTGTTTTCTCTTTATTGCAGTGTCAGTTGTATCATAAATAACATGAGAATGAAAATGAATCAGTTTGTATAGTCTCTGTTCTGTTCTATTAAACTATTGGCACTAGTACCACCGTGTCTCAATTACTGTAGCTTTATAATAGGTCTTGCAATATAGTAGTAAGGACTCCAACATCTTTCTTCTTCAGCATTGCCTGAGCTATTGTTTACCCTTTGCATTTCCATATGAATTTTAGAAGCAGGTTCTCAGTTCTCTTTTCTCCTTCCCACTCCCCATCCATGATTTTGATCCAGGTTGGGGGAATCTAAAGAGAATCACAATTTAACAGTTCTCTCAATAGACTTGATATCTTGACAGGGTATTGATTCTTGCCATACATGAAATTGGTGTGCCCCTCCACTTACCTTAGTAATATTGTAAACTTCAGCAGTCTCACCTTAGATTTATTTCTAGATATTTGATATCTCTTAATGTTACTATAAATGACATTTAAAAACATTTGGTTTTTATTTGTGTGTTGTTGGTGTATGTATGTAGAAATGTAATTGATTTTTTTAAATGTTGACATTATACCCAGTTTCTTGCTAAATTCATTTATTACTACAAAGAGTTTATCTATAGATTGTTTTGAATGTTCTATTATACTTATTAATACATAATCTTATCATCTTAATGATAGTTATTTTGATCATGAATAAATAATGAATTTTATCAGGTGCCTTTTCTGCATCTATCAATATGATTATATAAATTTTTACCCTTTTTTCTATTAATATGTTTAATTTTTATTTGAATATTAAGCCATCTTTGTGTTCTTGGGAGAGGTGGGAGACCCACTTGGTTGTGATGTATTATCTCTGTGTGTTTAATCTGTTATTGAATTGGATTTACTGATATTTTGTTTAGGATTTTTATATCTGTGGTCATATGAGTGATTGGTTTATACTTTAGCTTTTTGGAAATACCCAGAGTTTTGATGTCAAGGTTTTGGTGGTCTCAAAAATATTTCAGAAATGTTTCATCTCCTTCATTTTCCTGGAAGTATTATATAAATTGCTGTTACTTTGTTCTTAAATGTTTGGGAGAATTTACTAATGAAGCCTTTGAGGCTTAGGTTTTCTTTGCAGGAAGAATTTTAAATCAGATTTAGGTTTTTAATAAATACTAGACTCTTCATGTTCTGTTCTTTTGTCAGTTTTGATAGACTCTATTTTTTAAGGAATTTGTCCGTGTAATCCAGATTTTCAAATTTTGTATGTCTATACATCTGAAAAGGTGCGTCTTGATATTGGTACTTTGTTTTCTCTGTTTCTAGATCAGCTGAAGGATTTTTCAATTTATGAATCTTTTCAAAGAACCAAATGTTTTAGCTTTGATATTATATATTATACTTTGGTATTATTGTAGTTATTTCTCTTATCTGTATTATTTCCTTCTTTCTACTTTCTTTGCATTTGATTTGCTGTTTATTTTTAGCTTTATAAGATGAATTTTATAAGATTTCAGTCTTTCTTTATATGCATTTAAGACTTTAAGTTTTCATCTAAACACTACGTCAGCTGCAACCCACAAATATTTGAATGTTTTATCTTCATTATTATTTAATAAAATTATGTTCTGATTGCCATTTTAATTTGTTCTTTGATCATTATTTAAAAGTATATTATTTAGTCTCAGTAGTTGATCTCATAGATACCTTTTGTTTTTGTTTCTATCTGCCATTGAACATTTTATGGATTTCAGTATTTTGAATTTATTGAGGTGTTCTTTATGACCAGCTCATGGTCAATTTGGTAAATATTCCATTGCACTTGAAAAGAATGTGAATTCTTTTTTTTAAATTCATTTAAAAATGTGAATTCTGATTTCATTTATGCAGTGTTTTATGTATATGTAAGTTAGATTAAGTTTATTTTGTTCAGCTCATCTTACTGATTTTTTTTTTTTTTGCTTGCTTATTCTATCAGCTGTTGAGCCAGTCGCATATTAAAATTTTTACTATGATTTTGGGTTTCTCTGTTTTCTTTTTATTTCAACTAGAGTTTTTCTTTATATATTTTGAAGTTGTATTATTGAATATATGCATGTTTAGGATTGTTATAGCTTCCTTTCAAATGGACTACTATCATTTTTTTAGTCTGTTCAGGCTTCTGTAACAAAATACCAGAGACTGGATGGCTTACGCACTAAACATTAATTTCTCACAGGTCTGGAGGCTGGGAAGTCCGCGATCAGGAGCTCACAGATTTGGTCCTATGAGGACCTGCTTCCTGGCTGCAGACTGGTGTTTTCTCACTGTAATGCACCTGGTGGAAGGGACAGGAAGCCCACTGGGGCCTCTCTTGTAAGGGCACTGAGATCCCATTCATGAAGGTTCTACCCTCATCACCTGATCACTTCCCGAAAGTCCCACCTCTTAATACTATCCCGTAGGAGGTTAGGATTTCAACATAAGAATTTTGTGGGGACACAAGCATTTAGTCTACAGCAATCATTATACAATACTTTTCTTTACCCCTAATAATTCGTTTTCCCTTAAATTCTATTTGTGATGTGTTTGCATAGGTAGAATAAGCACACCAAACATATCACTATGATGAGCTGAACACAGTAAACTTGATCTAATTGACATACATACATGAAGTTTTTCTCATCCTCATTTCTCCATCAACACCCACATTACATCCCCAGCTGGTTCCAACCTCATGGGGGAGGGGTAGCCTTCAAATCTGTGCTTTGTCATGGACCCTAGGTCTAGGCAGGGCTTGCCAGTACTCCATTTCTCCCCCACCCCACCCCACCCCACCCCGCCCCGTAGGCTCCCTGCCTGTGCCTTCTTTGCACTCCCTTTGCTTGAGCGGCAGTGTCTCTGCATTGCTTTCCTTTTTGCCTTCACCTCTTTTCTTCTCTCCTTAAAACATGTGGGTGTCAGCTCCCAGGCTATAAGCTGCTTGGGGGCAGGCCCTCAATAAATGTGAAATGCTGTGGCTGTCCCCAGCAAAGACAAAAACACCTCTTGTTTACAACTCTTCTGTGTCCTTATATTTATCATCGTACTTTCTTCTGTATGACCCACCAGTTCTATGTTCCTTTTTCTCCTTGTCTTCTTTTGAATTATTCAAATTATTTATTTTTATTTTCTCCCTTGATTAGCTGGTTAATTATGCATTCTTTTAAAATTTTTTAGTTGTTACCCTGGAGAACATAAAGTTTATTCTTGACTTATTATAGTCTAATACAAATTACTTGTCTAACAAAAGACACTTTGCAGTACTGGTAGAACATTAGAATAATTTAACTCCATTTTAATTTTGTCAGGTGTTTTTTCTGCATATATTTCTCTCCTGCCTTATCATGTATTTCAGTTCTGCATATATTTTAAACTTCACAGATGTTACAGTTACTATTTTGTACAGCCGGCATTAATTTATATTCACCCCAAAGTTTACTTTTTACTTAATGAATTTCCATTTTTCCATTTTTCTTCTGCTTGAAGAACTGTTTAGTATTTCTCTCCTTACAGGCTTGCTAATCCCCTATGGTTTTATTGTGTTAAAATGTCTTTATTTTGCCTTCATTTTAAGTTTATTTGCTGGTATGGGATTTTAAGTTGCAGGTTGTTTTCTTTTAGTACTTCTAAAAAATCAAACAATTGTCTTCTGACTTTTATCATCTATGTTCCCAGCAGCAGTCTTATTTCTTTTTGAAGGGATTGTGTCTGTCCCCCCCCGCCCCCCTTGGCTGCTCTTTATCTTTTCTCTTTTATTTCAGTGTTTCGTCATGCTAGACTGTTTTGTTAAAATCTATTCTGCTTAGAATTTACTGGCTGATAACTTTACATCAGCTGTCAAAAATTCTTGGCTATTATTTTTTTAAATATGGCCTCTTCACCATTCTGTGCTCTATTTCTAGGTTATAATTTCACATATATTAGTTCTTTTGAGTGTGTCTACAGTTTCTTATGTTTTTTCCACCATGTTCTCTTTTTGTTTTCCATTGTGCTTTCAGTTTGGATATTTATTTTGATCTTCTGGTTCACTAAACTTGGCATCCTTTGTGAACACTTGAGTTTTTAATTTCAGACATTGTATTTTTCAGTTCAAGAATGCCGTTTTTTATGGATTTCAAATCTCTATAGACAAAGTATTTGCTTGTAAAAATTATTTTCTCCATCTTTCCTTTTTTTTCTTGAGCATATTTATCAGTTAGTTAATGTCCTTATGGGCTAAACCATTCTGGATCATCAGTGGGTTTTCTGTTTTTTCTTTCGGTTATGGTCATGTAGTCTTTGCTCTTTTATGTCTGGTAACATTTTATTGTATGTTGGACATTGTGTATAGAATCCAAGAGGCTCCAGATAATTGTATTTTCAACTAGAGAGGATTTCCTCTTTGCACTCTTAGGCAGATAGGGTAGGCAACTGATTTCAGCCTGTGAGGAGCTGAGCTAGGTTAGGGCTGGGTTTTGGTTTTGTTAAGATTCTGTCATTGATTTTCCCTATTCCTAGGCTATGGCCTTCCAGGTGTTTGAAATTGAGAGCGGGAGGATATTTGTCCCCTCAGCCCTGAAAGACTATGGAGATTCAGTTTTGCCTTTCAGCTTAGTCTTTTAGCCTTCTGCCCCATGCAGCTTCAAAATTTGGCAAATGTCTTGAGGGGTAGACTGGCCATGTGATTGAGGCCCCTCAAGTCTCCAATTTTGTCACTCCAGCCCTGCGTGAACGCCAAAGTCTCTGCTGGCTTCTCTGTCCCCCAGTAGGGACCTTCTGCCAGGGGCCACGCCAGGATTCTCAACCTGTAGCTGCGCCCAGAATTGGTAAGTGACCCCAGGTGAGAAGTGGCTCGAGGTATAAATTAACCATGCCCCCTAGGGCTTCATCTTTGCCTGTTTTATTTCAGGCTCCTCCCTCTGGCATGTCATTGTTTCCAAGTACCAGAAAACTAGGAGATTTCACTCCTTCTTTAGTCTCTTACGTAGCCTCAGAATTCAGTTTTGTAAGGAAAATTGACCATGTGTTTGAAGCTCCTCAATTCTCCAGTTTTACCACAGTAGCCCCATGCAACAACTAAAAGTTTATTGGTTACTCTTTCTTCCATTAGTGACCTTTTGCCTAGCCTAGGCCAAGGCCATACCATGAATCAGCGTTTGTCCCCAGAGTCTATCAGCTAACCTCTGAATGATTCTTTCTCTCTGGAACTTTAGTTCATCTATTAGACATTGTTTCTGTACTTTCCTGATGCCTTTAAAAGTAAAGTTTCTGTCATTCATTTGGCTTTTCAAATTGTTGTTACCAGAGCATTGACCTTTTACATCCTAGTGCATCCTACCCAGAAGCAAAAATTACAGTTATAGATGAGTTGAGTTAGTATACATTCCACTTAGGAATTACTTTGCTAAAATTACCTTTTATCTTTACTCTTTTTTTCTTTTCTTTTTTTTTTTTTTTTTGTTGTTGGTCCTTGTTAGGGAAAATAAGAAACATTTCTCACCCTATTTTAATGCATTAATAAATGTAGTGTTTTACTCTCAGAGTTTAGTCTGCTATTGTCTGGTTTTTTTCCTTGAAATTTCTTTGTTAACAAAGACAAATAATCATACATTGTAAAGATTAGGTTATATGAAAATTCAACATGTTGACTATATTGTTATGGGAACAATTATAAAGTTGATTTTCTTTCATGCTTGTAATTTCAGATGATAATGAAGACACTGATGCTGATGATGGCGTTAATGAAATAACAAGTCGAGATAGTCCAGTTTATCCCAAATGTTTGATTGATGATGACCTTGTCCTGGGAGTTTACATTCACCGCACTGATCGACTAAAGGCAGATTTTATGATTTCTCACCCTATGGTAAAAATTCATGTGGTTGATGAGAAGACTGGTCAATATGTCAAGAAAGATGATAGGTAATTTTTTTTTTAATTGCACAGCCAACCCTTGAAATTGAAACTGTCTATAGTAGAAGTCCTCTTTTCTGTCATTGAAAGTCAGTGGTATTATAATAGGGCTATGGATTTGTATTAGAAAACAAATTGTAGGTGTTTATCAACCATTGATGCTGATCATTATGTTTTATAGAAGAAATGGAGAGCAGCTGTTCAGTAATTCATTTTAAGTGGATGGGACTTGAGAGTTTCTGCTGAGCTTAATGACTAATTGATGGCATTTAATTTGAATTGTAAATCATCTTACTGTAAATGCATTAGTTGTCTGATTTCATATTTTTGTTTTGACGTTAATATGTTACCTGGGCCTCAGGTGAGGTAAATGAATCTTGAATTTAATTTTCTTTCCTAATATTACTTGTATAGCTAATACATTCTTGAAGGCCCAAATGAAAAGTACAATAAATAAATGACTATACTAGAATTTAAAAAAATTATTTGCTTGGAAAGATGGCAGGAAAGGGCAACATGAAGAGATTATCAAAAATGTCATTCACTTATTCAGTTGTTATAGGGCATACAAAGAAGATACGATACCAGGTTTTATAATCCTGTTGTGCTCATTTTCTTATTTAAATGTACTGTACTATTTCATGACAAAGTCATTTAAGATTCTGAAGGAGTTACTTTATTCCAGTTTTGAATCCTGAAGGTATAATCATACCTCTCACTATATATTTCTGTAATAAAATAATTTTGTGAAACTGATAGTATGTATGTAAATGCAAAATGGTAGTAAGGTACTACTTTTAAGTCTCATAAAATTTATAATTTTCCTTATATATCATGGCTATTAATTATTTTTGGCTGCCTCACCTTGAATACCATATTTTTTTCTCACATTCTCAAATTTATAAAAAATTGTGTTAATGAAATTATCTTTTTTTGAACAGTGAACGGCCTGTTTCGTCTTACTTTGAAAAAGACAATGTGGATTATATTCTTCCCATTATGACTCAGCCATATGATTTTAAACAGTTAAAATCAAGGCTTCCAGAGTGGGAAGAACAAATTATATTTAATGAAAACTTTCCTTATTTGCTTCGAGAATTTGACGAGAGCCCTAAAGTCATCCTGTTCTTTGAGGTATGAATTCACTAGAGCAATTTAAACTAAATTATAGTTAATACAGTTGTCCCTCAGTATCTACAAGGGATTGGTTTCAGCACCCTCTGCAGATAATAAAAATCTGGCATCTCAAATCTCTTAGATAAATTTGTATATAGCCTATGGCATTTGCATATAGGCTATAACAGGGTATGCCTACACATCACTACATTCATTTTGGTTCAGCATAGTACTCAGTGCATGGTATATTCAAGTTTTACTTTTTGGAACTTTCTCAGATTTTTTTTTTTAATATTTGTGACCAGTAGTTGAATATGTGGATGTGTAACTGCAAATACAGAGGGCCAACTGCATAGCCCAAATGTAAGCCATTCTTTTTAGTCATTCAATGTACAAAATAGTGTGAGAACTTAATCTCTAGGATTTAGTGTTTATAATATGCAATGGAGATACAAGTGAGAGATACAAGTTATAGCATATTTGTTGAGCATTTACTAGTGCAAGTAGTTAGCCATTTGATGATATGCTATGTTATTTAATCCTTAAAACAGTGCTCCCCAACCTTTTTGGCACCAGGGATCAGTTTCATGGAAGACAATTTTTCCACTGATGGGAGTGAGGGAGATGGTTTTGGGATGATTCAAGTGTGTTACATTTATTGTGCAGTTTATTATATTATTATTATTACATTGTAATACAGAAGAATACTAGGCAGCCATTACCATGATTTTATACATACATAGGTATGTATTAATTTGAGGAAATATCCACTGCATAGAATATGAAAATAGTTTGTAAAATAGTATTGGATTTGTAGTAATACAGATATATGTAGGAATGCACAGGAAAAGGTTTAGATACTTGTAAACCAGATGTTGATTTTAATGTTAATCTGTGGGTCTGGGCTACAAATTGTTTTTACTTTGTTACAGATTTTTCTTACATTGTTTTTTTCACTGAGCATGTATTACACCTGAAGATTTAAGTGTGTAAGGAACAGGAATGAATCGAGTTCATATTTTTAAAGCATTTTTGTATAAATATTTGTTATCTGTGATGAGCTTTTGACAAGAGCCAGTAAATTCAGAGCGATCATCTCTGACAAGTACCTGGAATACAGATAATCTCTGTGGCAAGTTGGTTGCAAATCCATGAACTTTGACATCCAGAGAGGATGGAGATGTGAAATAAAATCTCTTGAGAGGCCTAATGAAACATATATCCAAAGAGACAATCCCCAACTTCAGGGAGGTGATCCAAGGAAGGACTCAGAGAAAAGGCCATTAGTTTTCTAAATAAGCAACACTTCAAACTCTGCTCTCATACACTAAAAAATGGTCAAACTTTAAAAATTCTCGGCCTGGTGTGTTTGTGCCTAGATTGTATTTGAGGTAATTAATATTGTTTTGGATTTGAAATTATTCTTAATAAGAGGTTTATTAATAAAAGATGAAGTGGCAAAAAAATAGACCCTCACTAACAGATGAGTTAACTTAAAGGTGGATGAAATTAGATAAAAATGTTTTTCCTCCAATGAGGAAAACTTTTTAAGTAAATAAATGATTTTTTTTTTCATTTTTATAATGCTATATAGAAAATACTAAATTTTAGGTAGCCTAGTCTTCTGTGAAGTAATTTTTTAAATATTTACTTCTAGATTCTTGATTTCTTAAGCATGGATGAAATTAAGAATAATTCTGAAATGAAAAACCGAGAATGTGGCTTTCGGAAAATTGCTTGGGCTTTTCTCAAGGTATGTTTTTCATCCATTTTAAACGCTTTTAAAATAATCTTCACATCTGATTGGCTGCGTTTTTCCAAGTCACTTTGGTTTCATCTAAGAAGTTATGATCTAAGGTAAGATTGCAGCAGCTCAGTAATGCTTATTCAGATTCCTAAACATTTAATGAGTACCTAGTTTGTGCCAGGCACACTATTTGGCTCTGAGGATACAGCATTGAAAAAGACACATACAGCCTTGCTATCATTTATTTCAACTTAACAAATATTTACTAAACCCTTGCTATGTGCCAGCCACTATTCTAGTCAGTGAGCAAAGAAGACAAACTCCCTGACCTTTTGGACTTCATATTCTACCAAGAAAAACAGACATAAAACAATGGATCACACAATTTTTCATTTATTGTAATGAAGAGGTATGGAGTAGATGATGAAAAACATCTCATAGGGTCAGAGAAACCTCAGGAAGAGACATTGAACCTGAATGTTAGCTAGATACTAAATGTGAGTAAAACGGAATTCTAGGTAAAGGGTACAGTGTATGCAAAGACCCTGATGTTGTAAGGAGCAAGGCATATAGTAAGTCCTCACTTAATGTCTACAGGTTCTGCAACTTTAGGCAAAATGACATATACCAAGACCCATTTTACCATAGGCTAATTGATATAAACAAGAGTTAGGTTCCTGTGGCATCTCATCAACATTATAATGCATCAATGTTTAACGACACATGAGTTGAGGACCTACTGTACTCAGATAACCAAAAGAGGTCCACTGAGATGGGAAGACAAAGACTGAAGGGGAAATGGTGCCTGAGGAGTTTGGTGAAGGTAGAAAGGGTCTTGATTATACAAGGTCTTCCAAGTCATGTCAGCAACAGAAAACCACTGCAGAATTTTAAACAAAAGAATAAACTTTAGAGGGCTTACTTTGCTGAGTGGAGAATGGATCAGAAAGGGTGCAAATATATATACTGGAAGATCAAGGTAGAAAATTCTTACAGTGGTTGTATATTAAATGATGGTGTCTTTAACTAGGATGTTTCAGCAGAGATAAAAGATGTAGATAGATTGATGTTTTTGAAAAAGGATATCAATTTTATAATTTTTTTTTTCTGATTTCAAACATAAAGAGTTATAAAAAGTCTTGAGTAATTAACCTATTTGGTACTATCTTAAAAACTTTTCCTTTTGTATATCCTTCCATTCAACAAATTATTTAAGTGTCTGTGAAATGTTAGGCATTGGTAAATACAGGGCATTCATAGATACTTAGACATTATTCTTGCCCTCCAGTTCTGTTTCTTTGTAAACATACTATTTACATGACTTTGTGCTATAGAGTAGATGCTTTGAAAACCCAGGTAAGTCACTTAATCCACACTGAGGGTTAGAGAGGGGCTTTAGAAGAGGCGCAGTCTGATTGTTGAATGGCAGGCAGTTTGGCTGTGGTGAGAAAATAATTCTATAGTGGGCTTAGGAATCACCTGGTCCAGTGTACCTATTAACCTTTTTCTATACCCCTCTACACTGATGTAGAGCAAAAAAATCAAAACGAAAATACCTTGAAAGGTCACTTCCACATAGTAAACATTGCCTTCTTGTGGTCTTATTAGAAGCTTCTTTTATTCCTTGTTTGCTAAAGTTTGTGCAGAACTGCAGTATTTACTGTTAAACTATACTTGGGAAATGGTAATGTGTCTGATAACATTTTTATCTTTGAAAGTCATATGGATTTTTATTTATTTATTCATTTCATGCCATTGGCAGAAATGGCAATTAAGCATTCTCCCATCTCTACCCCCTATAAAGAGTAAGGTATTCTGTGTGCTTCCTCTGTTGTAACACTTATATATTAATATCTTATCCATAGGACTGTAAACTTTTCAAAGTCAGCAGTGACTTCTATTTCGTAAATTTGAATATTTTTAGTTTTTGTTTTACTAGATCTCCCCATGATATCCATGATATCATGTGCTCCCAGCATATCAGTGCTCCAAGCACAGAAGATGCTCAGTGAATATCTATTGAGAGAATTAGCAAACATATGGAAACAGCGACTAGGAAACAAATCTGTCTTTGAGAAAGTGGCACAAATCAAATTAAAATTTCAGCATTCAAATACCTATACCATTGGTTCCAAGAAAGTCTTAGATAATTGTAAAGTTATTATAGTGATCCATATGTACCCCACAGGACCCTTTTCACAATATAAATGAGATTTTGTTCTGAATCGCAGCTAGAGGCTCTTTCAGTATTTTTAGTATATATGTGTGTGTGTGTATATATATATATATATATACACACACACACACACACACATACATATATATGTGTATGTATACATATATATGTATATATACATACATACACACACACATACACACACACACACACACACACACACACACACACAGAGAGAAGTTGTCCAGAAAGTACTTAGCCATGTAGTATGAAGAATAGAGGCATTTATGGCTTGATTCTTTTTGGACAGCCCTCGTATATTATTATTCTTTTAAACTACAAAATAATAAAGCCTTATTTATTCAAGTTCTGCATTACATAATTTGTACCATGTGGCAGGAGCTGGGCTGGATCTTAGTTGTTTCATCATGCAAAGCAGCATACTAGTGTAAACTTGATTGCCTGATGAATATTAAAATGACTTAGGAAAGTATGATTTAGAAGCTAGGGAATAGTATCTCCTTAAAATGATATTCTCCTATGATAAACTTCAGGCAGATGGTAGGATTTATGAAGGGAGACTTGAGTGTTTCATATTTAATGACTGAACATCTTTGTTACTCAATTTGAAACTCTTCTTTACCCTTCTGTATCATATCGTCATCACTCAGCTGACTACGTCAATGAACTGTACATCCTTCCCGAGAGGGGTAGGGAAAAGATGGACTATATTTTGGCAACTCTGTTTCTTTATTGATGCTTCATTATTTCAGAACACACTGCAATCTGGATTTTGCCTTAGCCCTAAAACTTCTCCTAACAAATCACTGATGACTTGTATTTGCCAAATTACTGAACATTTTATAGTTTCTTTATTTTACCTATGCACACGTAATACATCCCTCTTGAAACTCTGTTATCTTGGTTTTCTTAATACCATCCTTTCCTGATTTTCCTTATACCATTCTTTCAGTTTCCCTCATGTTCTTCCATTTACTTCTTTAATATCAATCCTATTTGTGGGCTTTTCTTTAACCGACTTTCCTTAGACCCACTTTGCCTGCCTGTGTTTCAACTTGGATGACCCAAAGATACCTGAGACTTCTCCCAAACCAAACATCCCACCTAAATCATTACCCCTTCTCTGTCTGCTACTTCCGTGGTAGCATTGCCATCTCCCAGCTTTACAACCTTAGAGTTGCACTAGTTTTGGTAGCCACAAGTCCCTTGTGGTTATTTGATTTCAAATTCAATAATTACAATTAAATATAGTTAAAATTTCAGTTCCATGGTTGCACTAGCCACACTTCAAGTGCTCGATAGCCATATGTGACTAGTGGATACTGTATTGGGTAGCACAAATGTACAACATCCTCATCACACTACCTTAGAGTCTGTCTTGACCCTTCCCTTGTTCTGCTTTCCAAGTTACATCAGTTAGTAACAGTTACTGAGTATGTTGCCTGCGTTCAGCCCCTACTCTTCTAGTTGTCACCTTCAGATTCTGCCTGAAAAGCTGCAAAAGCTCCCAACTGTCTCCTCATTTGTAGAGGGCACGAGGGTAATAGACATTATATACTTAGAGTCATAGTCTAGTGAAAAAGATCCTGTTTTGATTTAGTGAATTTTTTATTTTTCTCATAAGAATCTTATGTACTTAGTTTAAACATAATTGTTTAATAGTTTTTTTTTTTATTGAATAGACCTTTTGAAGAAGGCAGACTAAAATATTTTTAAATGTAATGAATGGATTGAATACATTTATGTTAATTACTCTTTGAAAATGATTTTGACTTTTTAAAAATTAAAACCATAAAATTTACTGTTAAAAATACTGACAGTAGACAAATGGAAAATTTGTTTCTATGTTTAAATAATATGCATTTTAATCTTTATCATTATTATTTCAAACAAAGGTATATTGAGCACCTTCTTTGTGCAAAATAACACCTGGCACAGTGATATAAATGCTTTACCAACCATCTGAAGTTGTATAGGCAAAAAGACAGCTATCAGGAAAATATTTAAAAAGTCCTTTAGGTTATCTTTCATCAAAATGAATTGGGTCAGTGCTTAACTGTGTCAGTGTTCTTTGCTTCGCTTTATAAATCTAAGACATTTCAGCATGCCATATTAATCATTTTCAAATGCGTTTTTGACTATATACTGCTGCTTTATCAGATTTACTTATTTTCAATGAAGATAAAATTTTATTTTATTCTTATTTTTAGCTTCTAGGAGCCAATGGAAATGTAAACATCAATTCAAAACTTCGCTTGCAACTGTATTACCCACCGACCAAACCTCGATCCCAGTTAAATGTTGTTGAGGTTTTTGAATGGTGGGCAAAATGTCCAAGAAATCGTTATCCATCAACGTTGTATGTAACTGTGAGAGGATTGAAAGTTCCAGAATGTGTAAGTTAATAGCACATATAGATATATATCCTCTGTTGTTGAGATTAAATGGTGACATGTTTTCCATTTCTAAAAAGATTAGGACTTGAATTATTGTAATAGATTTCTAGAATAGAAAATTACCTTCAAAGATTGTGTACTAAGCTTGTAATAGCTAATACTTAAAAGATATATAAATGAATTCTAAGTTCTAAATATAAACTTCAATGTAAGGAAAAATGTTTTCTTTTTTAAAATCATTGTTTTTTTAAAAATTAAAGATAAAAGAATTATGTAAAGCAGGCGTTAACAAATATTTTCCATAAAGGATCAGATAGTTAATATTTAGGCTTTTCAGGCCATACTATCTGTGTCACAACTACTCAACTTTGCCTTTGTAGCATGAAAGTAATTACATAGACATATGAAGGCTATCCGGAAAAAAATTTAGCCATAAATGCCTCTATTTTTCATATTACATGACTGGATACTTTCTGGAATGCCCTTGTATGTAGGTAATAACTAAACAAATAGAAAGTGTGCTCCAGTAAAACCTTATTTACGAAAACAATCAATAGGCTAGATTTTGCCTGGGCCATAGTTTGCAGACATGATTTATGGGCACATTTTTCCCAATATTCAAATAATGTGTAAATACCTCTACTGCTGGTTTCCATAGATTAAAATTGTGAATGATCTTAGCAAAGAATATGTCCTAAAATGAGATGAAACTTTTGCTTTTTCTCACTTGCTGTAAGACATGTCAGGTCAGTTGCATATTCCATAGCTAATATAAACTGCGACCACAGAGTGGGTTTGCATTGATTTGAATGGAGTTAAATCTATTTTTGAGAAATGGAATGTTTAAAAACCTTTAGATCTTTTATCAGTTTTGTGTTATTAAAGCCAGAAATACCATAGCATATTAAAGCCATGACATAACATCTTGTAGGTATTGGTGAAGAGGTAGAAACAAAGGAATAGAGTTATTAAAACCATTTTATGTTACCATTGGAGTTCTGTTTTTTTCCTCCCAACTTCTAAGGCTTTTTGGTTATAGGAATATAATTTTATTTTACTTATAATAATGTACAAATAAAAGAATTTTTTCAGGATTACATTTTGAAAACATTTCCATATTGTTTATTTGAATAATTTTAAAATCTTGTATGCTGGAAAAGAGAAAAAAAATGATATGAAATTTTCTCATTTTGTATTCATGTTTAGATAAAGCCGTCTTACCGTCCTATGATGACTCCTCAGGAGGAAAAAGGTAAACTAGTATATTGTGAACAACACCGGGAGTCAAGTTCAGTGGAGACAGAACCTGGATTAGAAGATTCAAAGGAAGCAGTAAAGTGGAAACGACTGCCAGGGCAGGTGAAGTGTTTAATGATACTGGTTTCAGTTCGATATTACGTTATTTATTTTAAACACTCTGACAGGCCCTAATGTCACTAGATTGCTATTTATCTCTCAAATTATCCTTGTTTTTAACCACAATATTGTCTTTCCATGAATTCATTTGACAAATAATGATAGAGTGCTTATCATTTGCATAAAAGCACTACCTTAGGTTGTTTGTTTAAGGACCTGGGCAGTTTTATTTGTTTGTAGGGCTTCTATTAAAAAAAATACTGCCAACTAGGTGACTTAAACAACAAATTTATTTAGTCATAGTTCTGGGACCTGGATGTCCCAAGATGAAGGGATGGCAGGGTTGGTATACCTTGTAGCCTTTCTTGATTGGCAGATGGCTGCCATCTTGCTGCCTCTTCCTGCTCTTTAACCTTTGCCTGTGTATCCCTGGTGTCTCCTTCTAATGGGGACACCAGTCTGCTTATATTACGGCCCCATCCTAACAAACTTATTTTAACTTAATCAACTATTTAAAGACCTTATCTCCAAATACTGTTACATGCTGAGGTACTGGGGTTAAGGCTTTAGCAAATGAAATTTGTGGGGACACAATTCAGCCCGTAATAAAAGTAGAAAAAAATAATAGATTTTTGATATCTTTAAAAAGTATATCTCCTAATGGATTTTATTATTAAAAGTTGATTTCTTTTTATGGATGCATGAATGTTTTTGTAGTTCCTGGCTTCTTCCTGAGTCACATTTTGATGGAGATAGTACTGTCTGTCCTTCTTCCCACAAGTTGAGCAGTATTTGAACTTTTACTAAAGTTTTCTTGCCTGGTTAATGTAATTTGCAGTAGCAGGAAGCATTGCTGATACAGTTTTGCAAACCTCTTACATGTGTATGAGCTGTTATCAGATGCATTGTATCCAAAAATCTTAATTTATCCAAACATTAAATAAATATTTAAGAATGATTATTTTCCTAAATTTTTTCACTTTCTGTGTTTTGCATCATATTTGACTTTCTTTTACAGGCCAATTTTACAAATCCATCTTAATCTCATTTTTTAATACTTCATATAAAATAATATGAAGAGAATAGCACTTAGACTCTGCCCTTGGGGATCTTTTACATTAATTGGGGAAATAGAATACAGTTACAGTGTTGTGTGCTGCAGAGAAATCTTAAAGAAAGATGGGTATAAAAATAACTGTAGAGATCAGCAGTTCTCAAAGTGTGATTTTCAGGGTATCTGAAGTCAACCTATTTTTATAATAGAATCATAATGATTCTAATGATTTCATGATTCAGTTTCTTTTTTTTTTTACTTTTATTCTCTCAAAATTATATACTGGAATTTTCCAGAGGTTAAATGTTATGTGATATCACAAAGGAGTGAAAGCAAAAGCAATTAAGAAAATCTAGCTATCTTATATTAAGCCATATATGAAAGACATTTTCAAAAGTGTAGTTATTTTTCATAAAAAGACATTATATTAACATTTAATGGGTTTGCTGCTGTTATTTTTTTAATGGAACTAACATGTTTGTTTAAATTTCTCAGTTTTAACTTAATTTGTTAAGTATCTGTGGATATATCCACGTAAAAGTTTGGGGGGGTGGTTCCTCAAAAACTTTTATGGACTGTAAAGCATTCTGACACTAAAACAGTTTGAGAATGGCAGATATGAAGACAGTGAACTGGAATGGTTGAAGAAGGGGTCATTCAGCAGGTTGAGGGAGCTTGAGATCGACTTGAAAAGGTGGCCAAGTTAAGAGTGGGTGAAAAAGGACAGGGAAGGGTATTTCATATAGGAGCAAAAGTTGTAAAGAAATGAGAAAGGACCTCCTGTTTTCAGTAGGCACTCAAAAACTTGGCTGGATGGAAACCAGCTTATATAAGAGATAAAGTGGTGTGCTAAATTAGGCCCATATTGTAGAGCGTCTTGAATCATCCTAATACTTGACTGTGGAAAGGGAGATAATGGAAAGTTTGGGGTAGGAGAGAATTGATAAATGTATTTTCTGACAGATTAATGCTGGCAATGGCATATAAAGATTGTGAGGTAGGATACATCAGAATGAGAGAAACCTATCACATGCCACTTGTAGTCACTGATGTGTGAGGTGAAAAGGGTCAACGGTGGCAAAAATGAAAAATAGGAGATGAATATAAGAGAAAGAAAGGACCCAGAACAATTTAGGGATTTCCAGGGTAGTAAAGACGGGGAAAGAGCCAAAGATGTTGAGGGTTTTTTTTGTTATTAAACTTTTATTACCTATTCAGAGTGCAATGTCAAACCCTGGGACTACAAAGTAAACAGGAGTGGCTTTGGTGACTTTAGCTTAGGTGATGAGGCCGGTGATGAGGCCATTTTCCTCAGCTACCCCTCCTGCTCCAGGGACAACAGCAAGTGCTTACAAAACCTCTTTTGACTTATCCTTCAATTTTTGTTCTCTTTGTATCCCTTTCTTTCTTTTCTAAATCAGTGGGATGGAGAAAAACAGTGGGTGGCTTGGTGTCTGATACATTAGTGGCACCTAATAAATGTCTGCTGAATTTTTCTTCTCATAGTAGCTGCTCATTATGTTGCCTTCTAATAATGCTGCTAAATCTTGATACTCTTTGTGGGAAACCTGGTTCCTATCTAGAAAGCAGACCCTTGAACTAATTGTCTTTGACTAGGCCCATTAAGCTGGGCTTAACCCTTGAATAATCCTTATTAGCCATCTGTAGTACTCAGGGTTACTGTGATGAATATGAAAAGACGTTTATAATGAAGTACCATATTCTTGATATGTAAGGGCCCATATATGTTTAATTGAACTTTTGGAACAAAGGCTCACTGAAGTTTGGAACAGATGGAATTAGGACAAGTAAAATTATGTAGTATTTTCTACAGTACATATTAATACATGGAAAGTTTTGGTTTCATTTGGTAATAGAGAATGAAAATATAAAAATTACGAAGAAATTTTAATAAAATTAGTGAATAAAAAACAAATAGGAGGTGAGTGCTTTGAAAACTCACTTCAGAAATTAGCTACAAATGATGGTTATTTTAAGAGAGAAAAAGAGAATGAATATTCATATACCCTGGGCTTAAGTTAGGCCCAATAGGACATTTATGGTCTCAGAAAAAGTTTATGGCTCAGCAAAAGGCACTAATTAGCTGCGGTCTTGGAATAAGGGTGTGACATATATTTTTTTCTGTGGCTGTGTAAAAGCTCTGTGGCAGTGACAGCTTTAGAGTATCAGATACTGAAGTTTTCTGTTGATATTTTTGGTGTATTAAAGACTAGTTAGACATGGAGCATAAATTTACTTCATTTTACGGGGGACTGATCCCTCTTTAGAGTGTAGAATAACTTATTGTGGTTTTCCATGACTCTGCTTGCTTACTTGCTTTCCTCTGCATCACAGTAAAGGGACGTGGGGGGGGGGGGGGGACGGGAGGGAAGAAACTCCACCACCACAGCAATTGAAATGCACAACTAGCCTTCATATTTTCATGTTTCCTAATTTATATTGTTACAATGTATGTTGTTAGGCTTGCCGTATTCCAAACAAGCAGCTCTTCTCACTAAATGCGGGGGAACGAGGATGTTTTTGTCTTGCTTTCTCTCACACTGGAAGAGTATTAGCAGCAGCCTGTGCCAGCCGGGATGGATATCCAATTATGTGTGAGTAATCATCCTGTCTGTTTAATTTGATTGAAGACTTTATGGAGAACATTCTTTGGCTTTAAAATTCATTGAAATCTTAATTTGAGTAATCCCCCAGCACTCCTAAATTAAGAAAAATAGGTTTCTTCAAGTAAAGTAACAGTTCTTTGATAATAATTTTATATTTTTCTATACAATATCTTTTCAGAAGTAGGAGAATAATTAAATGAATGATGGTAAATTATTTTTAAAACATGCAGGATGGTAAATTATTTTTTCAATAGAGTTGACATTCAGTATTGTTTTGTATTAGTTTTAGATATATAGCATAATGGTTATAGATTTATGTAATTTATGAAGTGATCCCCCTGACCAGGACCCACTTGGCACCATACATAGTTATTGCAATATTATTGACTGTATTCTCTATGTTGTACTTTACATCCCCATGACTACTTTGTAACTACCAATTTGTATTTCTTAATCCCCCTACCATTTTTACCCAGCTCCCCAACCCCTTCCCCTCTGTCAACCAACAGTTTGTTCTCTGTCTCTATGAAGTCTGTTTGTGTTTTGTTTGTTTGTTTGTTCTTTAGATTCTGCATATAAGTAAGGTCATGTGGTATTTGTCTTTCTCTGTCTGACTTGTTTCATTTAGTATAATACCCTCCAGGTCCATCCATGTTGACACAAATGGTAAGATTTTATTAATTTTTATGGCCAAGTAACATTCCATTGTATATATGTACCACATCTTCTTTATCCAATCATCTATTGATGAGCACTTAGGTTGCTTCCATATCTTGGCTATTATAAATAATGTGGCAATAAACATAAATCTTTTTGAATTAGTGTTTTGGATTTTTTTGGATAAATACCCAGAAGTGGAATTGCTGGTTCATAAAGTAGTTATATTTTTAATTTTTTGAGGAAGCTCTATAGTGTTTTCCGTAGTAGATGTACCAGATACCAACCTGCAGTCTCACCAACAGTGCGAAGAGGGTTCTCTTTTCTCCACATCCTCGCCAACACTGTGTGCCGATTTATTGATGGTAGTCATTCTGACAAGGATGAGGTGATATCTGATTATGGTTTTAATTTTTCTCTGATGATTAGTGATGTTGAGCATCTTTTCGTATGTATGATGGTCGTCTGTATGTCTTTGGAGAAATGTCCATTCAGGTCCTCTGCCCATTTTATAATTAGATTGGGGATTTTTGGTGTTGAATTGTATTAGGTCTTTATAAATTTTGAATATTAACCTTATCAGAATATTTTGTTGTGGTTTCCTTTGCTGGCAAAAAAACCTTTTTAGTTTGATGTAGTGCCATTTGTTTTTTTGTTTTGTTTGCCTTGCCTGAGGAGATATATCAGAAAAAGATATTACCAAGAGCAGTGTCAGAGCATTTACTGTCTGTTTTCTTCTCAGAGTTTTATGGTTTGGGTCTTACATTTAAGTCTCTAATCTATTTTGAGTTTATTCTTGAATGTGGTGTAAGAAGGTGGCCTAGTTTTATTTTCTTGTATGTTATCTGTCCAGTTTTCCCAACCATTTATTTAATAGACTGTCTCTATTCCATTTTATATTCTTGCTTCCTTTGCCATAGATTAATTGATTACATAGGCATGGGTTTAATTCTGGGCTATTTTATTCTGTGTGTCTGTGTTTATGTTACTACCATACTGTTTGGATTACTATAGCCTTGAAGTATAGTTTAATATCAGGTAGCATGGTATCTCCAACTTTGTTCTTTTTTCTCAAGATTGCTGTGGCTATTAGGGTCTCTTGTCCTTCCATAAATTCTAGGATTGTTTGTTCTAGTTCTGTGACAAATGTCATTGATATTTTGATAGGAATTGTATTGAATCTATAGATTTCTTTGGGTAGTATGCACATTTTAATGATGTTAATTCTTTCTATCCATAAGCGTGGTACATGCTTCCATTTATTTGTGTCATCTTCAGTTTCTTTCTTCAGTGTCCCACAATTTTCTTTTTTTTTTTTTTTTACAATTTTCTAAGTACAAGTCTTTTACCTCCTTGGGTTAAATTTATTCCTAGGTATTTATTTATTTATTTTGATGAAATTGTAAATGGGATTGTTTTCTTAATTTCTCTTTCTGATAGTTTGTTATTGGTGTTTAAAAATGCAACAGATTGCTGAATATCAATTTTGTATCCTGCTACTTTATTGAATTCATTTATCAGTTCTAATAGTTTTTTGGTGAAATCTTTAGGGTTCTCTCTATATACTATCATGTCATCTGCCAATGGTGACAGTTTTACTTCTTCCTTTCCAATTTAGATGCCTTTTATTTCTTTCTTGTCTGACTGCTATGACTAGGACTTCCAATACTATGTTGAATAAAAGTGGTGAAAGTGACCATCCCCGTCTTGTTCTTTATCTTACAGAAAATGCTTTTTGCTTTTCCATGTTGAGTATGATGTTAGCTCCGAGTTTGTCATATATGATCTTCATTATGTTGTGATATGCCCCTCTATTCCCACTTTGCTGAAAATTTTTATCATAAATCGATGCTGGCTTTTCTCACATACTTTTCTGCATGTGTTGATAGAATCATGATTTTTAGCCTTCATATTTTGTGTGGCATACCACGTTTGTTGATTTGCAGATATTGAACCAACCTTGTATCCCAAGAATAGATACCACTTTATCATAGTGTATGATCTTTTTAACATATAGCTAATTTGCTTTGCTAATTTTTGTTGAGAATTTTTGCATCTATGTTCATCAGGGATATTGGCCTATAATTTGTTTTTTTTGTAATATCTTTGGTATTGGAATCAGGATAATGATGGCCTCAGGAGGACTTTTGTAAGTGTTTTTTATTTTAAATATAGGAATTTAGAAACACGAAGGATTAAGAAATCTCATGAGGAATTTTAGTTCACTGTGGTCAGATGATAGTAGCAATCATTTGAATTATGAAATCCCTCAAATTTTTTACGCATTAGAACAATAATTGGGGGTTCCCTGGTGGTGTAGTGGCTAGGCTTTGATGCTCTCAACGCTGTGGCCTGGGTTCGATTCCCAGCCAGGGAACTAACCCCCCAACCCCCCAAAAAAAGAACAATAATAATTATCTTAGTATGATAGTACTTAGATGAACACGTCTCATTATGTTAGAGAAGTCACAAAGGTCAAAAACCCACTCTCAAATTGCCTTTAAATAATATAAAAAAAATGTGTTAAGAAGAAAAATTATCTTTTGAGATTTTTTTTTGTTTTTTTCTTCTTTTTTTTTTTTTTTTTTGTAAGTGAGCATTATCATACTTGTTTAGACTTAGAGGCATTAAAACTTTCCTTACTTCTTGCCTAATAACGAAAACAGCTTACTTCAGCAGGAAGTAGCCACCAGCTCTTCCAGGGCATCTGCCCTCAGCCCTGCATCCTGTTGAACTTTCCTCAGCTTCACACAATTATTTCTTTGCTGATTTGCTTTTTTTCAGGAAGGATTTATAATTTTCTTGATTAGCATTTATTAAATAAATATTCTTCCTTGTGAAATAATGTTAGCTTTAAGAAATACAAAATTATATGTGTAGTTTGATTATGACTATGTTGTTGTAAAAATTCACCAAAACCTATGCACAAGGAAAAAAGATTCTTAGGAAATATACTCCAGAATATTAATAGTGAGTTCATTCTTTTGGTCAGTGAAAGTAGTAGTTTCATTCTGATTTGTATGTTTTCAACATTTCTGTGATAAATATCTTAGTTTATGCTTTAAAACTTTTTGTTCAAAATGCTAAATTTAGTTTTATTTACTGCTGAAATCTTAAAAAAACAAAAGAAAGATCTTTGTCTTTGAATTTTGATTGTTGATCATGATATGTCTACATGGAATTTGTTTAGCTTATAAAGTGTGCAGATTAATGTTTTCCATAAATCTGGGAAGTTTCTTGTTTATTTCTTCAAATGTTCTTCCTATCCCTTTCTTTATTTTTGTTTATTTTCCGAGGACTCCCCTCATTTCTACGTTGGTGTAATACTTGTTACACTTGATGAAGTCCCCCAAGACTCTGCAGCTTTATTAGTTTTTCTTTATTCTTTTCCTTTCTGTCCCTTAGACTACATAATCTTAATTGACCTGTCTTCAACTCTTTATTCTTCTGCCAGTTCAGATCTGCTGTTTAGCCCTTCTTAGTAACTTGTTTATTTCAGTTATTATGCCTTTCAACTTCAACATTTCTATTTGGTCTTTTAAAAATAATACCTATGTCTTTACTGGTGAGAAATTCTCACACCTTAATTCTTTAGACATGGTTTCTTTAGATCTTTGAATATATTTGTAAGAGTAGATTTAAAGTCTTTAGGAAGACCAATGTTAGGCTTCTTCATGGACAGTTTCTATTGACTGCCTTTTGGGGGGGGTTTCCTCACGTCTTCATAATTTTATGTTGAAAACTGGGTATTTTAATTACTAAAATGTGGCAGCTCTGGAAATCAGGTTCCTCTTCTTTCTCCCATTCTATCTGTTCACCCAAGATATGTTGTTATTTCTGTTTGCTTAGTGACTTTACTGAACTAATTCTGTAGTCTTTTTCCTTTGTCATGTGTTGCCACTGAAGATTCCACTCAGCTAATTTCTTAGAGAAAGATTGTTTTCAACGTCTTGAGTGAATTGGTCTCCCTTTGCCAAGGGGCTCTGTATGTGTGCTTTGGAATGCACTTCCAATGCTCAGCCTTGGCCTTCACATCCTATTTGCAGAGTCTCCTTGAGGCAGCCAGAGTGAGATTGGACCTCTGAGATCTTTATTAGACTTGTACACAGTCTTTCAGAAGCACATGTCCTTCTAGATTCCCAGGAGTATATAGGAGCTTTTCAAAGTCCTCTGGGATATCTCATTCCCAGCTTTTTTCCTTTTAAGCTTTTTGGTACGCCTCTTCTTAGCCTCAATTGGCATCACTGACTCAGCCCGCTGATTATTTCGATGCACCCTCAGGTTAGGGCTGTTCATAGGAAGCATGCTCAGAGCCAGATCAGATAAAGCCATGCCCTGCGTACAGAGCCTTTCAAGGAGCTGTGTGAATGTCTTACAGTGTTAAGTCTTGGGGATGGGACTATGGGAGGCTTCAGCCCTCTTCTGCCCCATTCCATGGCTGCTAGGCTGCTGGTTTTCATTGTGGTTTTAGGGCTGTTGGTTTTTCAGGCTCTTTTGGAGTTTGGGAGAAGGGAATGGTAGGGAACAAGGCACGTTAAAATACTTAAGAACTTAGTGTTCTTACTAAGATTCATCTGTTTTTCTTGAAGAAATAAATCTTCCTCAGATTGTACAAAACTTTGCTTAATTTTCAGAGTTCTGAAAAAGTTAATTTTGACAATTTTTGCCAGTGTTCTTCTTGCTTTTATGGGGGAGCAGATTCTCGAGGTCCTTATTTTGCTGTGCCAGAAGACTTGTGTACTGCTTAGCATTTTAAAGGGCAGTTGGTTTGACCACTAGGTGGAAGTAGAGACTTGAAAACTTTGTTGTTCTGTTAAGTCATTTTCTTAGATGATTTTATTGTATACATTAACATAGCAATACTACACTGCCTTGTTTATCAGATTGGGTCTCTGTCACTTCCCTTATTATATCTATAATTCTAGTATTAGAATTTGTTTCTGACAATAGTGCAATCTAAATTGCTTGTTATTTCAAATAATTGAAATTTTTGTTGGAATTTACTCAGTTTTCAGCTAAAATAATACCTTATTTGGGAAAGCCCAAATTATAGAGCCTTTGAAGTGAATTGCAATTTAAAGGTTATTTATTATTTGATTAATTAATTATCAGAGGTTATTAGGAAAATTGTTTTGAAGAGATGGGAATAGGTGTTTAATTGTAGCATATTATACAATTTTATGTATGTAAGTTCTTTTGTCTAAAGCAAGTGAAAAACTTTTTAAGTAGATATTTAAATTTTTTATACTGAAAATGTCACTGTTGATATGTTTATAGGCAGTGCTTTACCTTAGGTACAAATCATTATAAATTATGAATTTGTATATTGCTCTATTAAGGATCCTCTATTTGGAAACTCACTAATTTTTAATGTTTTCATTAGTATATGAAATTCCTTCTGGACGTTTCATGAGAGAAATGTATGGCCACCTCAATATCATCTATGATCTCTGCTGGTCAAATGATGATCGCTATATCCTCACTGCATCATCTGATGGCACTGCCAGGTTAGTGTACTTGAGAAGTACTTACTATGTATGATTCTGCCATCCAAGAGAGCAAAGAGAATATACAGTGATATAAGTACTCTTATGCATCAGTTATGCTTTCCTTATCAAGGGACTATCATAAACATCATACAAACTGATTAAATGAGTAATAATGAAAATTTTTTCTTAAAGACATTTTTGTTAAATATATTTTATTTATGTAACATATAATATGTCTAGTCCTCACTGTCATTATGTACACTGTCCAGTTAATACTTTTGAGAGGAGGTTATTAAAACAATTGAGACTTTTCCTCTAATATAAGCACTTGATGACAGGAATTCCATTTTCACTGTTAGCTAGGTACAGAGGCCAAGACACAAGTACATTGTGTAGGGTGAATAAATGAATATACACCCTGAGTGTTAAGAGCTTTATGAATTGTCAAATATTTGCATTTTTCACTCTTAAAATAACCCCTTCCAATTTAATGTGTCACAATAAAATATTTTTAAAGATACTTTTTAAAGTTTCTTTTATGTTTTTTGTAGCTACTTGTTCTACCTTGGATGTAGTCTAAAAATATTAATATTATTAGTCAGTGTTCAAGATGCTTTTATATATGTCATTTAATTTGATTCCAACAGATGTATGTAGGTGGATACAAGTAATTTATTATCTCTACAGACTAAGAAACTGACATTTAAAACAGTTGGAGATCTGATTCACTCTTAATTATTTTTTTCTGCTTTTTATTCTTTAAGCATACTTTTTAACAGATACTTCTAGTGTCTGGGTCCCTTCTATTATATTAATCTTATCAAGTTCCTTGTCAATATAAAATGTCTAATTGGTTAAGATGTTATCATTACTGTTTAGTTTATAGTTAAATGAAAACAGTAGCAACTGGTGATAATTGATTGCCCTGTCTAGCTTGGAACCTACTCTTAATATTATCCCTCTGTGAGTATCCTTAAGAATCTTTCTGGTTAGTTTGTTCTTTCAGCATAGCCATTCTGTCCAATGCCAGGTTATACTAGAAAAAAATATATAACCTAGTTAAGGTCTAACTGTAGATTTGGAAATCTGAAAATCACCTGAGCTCTCATCTCTGCTGAGCAATCCTTTTACTTATTTTGGTTGGTCTATCTTTTCTTGCCTGCCATACTTCAAGTTCCCTGTGTTGAATCACAGTCTTCTCACTTTCATTAGACAACTGCCTTCAGTTTGCAGTGAAACTTAGCCAGACATGAACTTCGTATATTTCCCTCTGGTTTTCCACCAAATATCTGCAAGTTTACCCATCTTTATCTCTGTTCATCTCTTTTAACAAACAGGTATGGGTGCAGACATCTCTAAGGTTAATCTTTGACCTGTGCTTTTAATCTCAGTCCTTTAGTCTATAATTCTATTACTTTTATTTCCTACACCTCTTGACTGTTTAGTATCTTTTTCTGTATTGATTTTGTCCTCTCATCTTAGAAATACAGCATACCTGGATTTGCAACCATGGATTGAAAATATAATTTCAAAATACCATTTAAAAATCTGCATATAAGTGGACCAGCACTGTTCAAAACCATGTTGTTCAAAGGTCCACTGTACACTTAAATCTCTTCATCTTAAAGAAATCTTTTTCTCAACTCTTTCTGCTTTCCGGACTACCACATATTTTTCTTTCTACACCATCAAGAGAATCCTACACACATTGTCTTTACTTTAACCCAGTTAGTCTGGCTTTCACTCCTACCATGTGATATAAACTTCCTTCAAGAGGTGAGCAGTTTCTTGCTAATTTTCAGATCCATTGGCCAGTTTTAGTCCTTACTCTCTTTGCCTTCACAGCAGTAATTGATTATTGACCAGTCTTGAAATATTTTCAATTCATGGTTTTCACTGACCTCTTTGTTTTCTTTTTATGACTCCAACCAACTCTTGTTCTCTTTCCTCTGCCTGTTCTCTATAGGTGTTTATACCAAGATCCTTTACTTGAGTGTCTTTCCTAGTTTGGTGTGCTTATCCTGATCTCTCTCATCCTCCCCAGCTTTTAATCTTACTTATATGCTAATGACTTGTAGCTACCATTTTTTTCCTGAGTTTGACTTTCCATTACGCATTTCTATCTGGATTGTCCAATGGCACCTCAAGTCTGCAACTAAACTTAACAAAATGACCAAACTTTTTTCCCCCTTTAGTTCTCTTGCATATATTTTTAATGACATCCTTATCCACCCTGTCTCCCAAGCTGGGAATCAAATAGTACTCATCTCTTCTTTCCTTTCCACCATTTATTTCTATATCTAAGTAGTGGTAAAGTCTGTCCTCTCTCCTAAAAGTAGGCTGACCAGACATTCCATTTTAAACAGGACAGAAAACAACGGTACTGTCCCATTTCAAATGGCTGTATGGTCAGCCTACCGACACCTTGAATTTAGCCCAGTGAGGGTAGTTAAGTATGCTTTTTTTCTTTATGTAGCTTTGACGTTGATACTAGTTTAGGACTCTTTACATCATAAAAATATTATTGTGAAGGATTAGCTGAGTGAAGAAACACTGACTAGAACAACAACAACAACAACAAAACCCAAAACAGTGAGGTTTTTTAGAGAAGTAAGAAATACTTACAATGAATAGGCTAAAGTCAAAAGGAAAAAATTAGAGTTGCTAATGCTCAAAAGTGACAGAAATATGGGTTTCTGCCTATGTCTTCTCCTTTTGTCTTCCTTGGGCTTACTGTCACATGTTATCATTAGTGTCTCCTGAATCTGTTTCCCACTGGTTAGTGCCAAATGGGTTTAACCAAAGTCTCCTTTTTAGTATCTTCAGTATAATCGTATTTTTCTCAAAAAACAGCTCCTTATATAATCAGAAAAGTTTTTCTCTATCTAATGGCTCCCAGTTAGGCCCCTGTGTACCCTCTCTACCCCTTCTTCACACACACTGGTTTAGCTTTGGTATGTTTTTTCTTTTTTCAATTCTAATAATTTTTTTGTGCAGTCATCTATCTAGTCTTTACACATTTGTATATTCTTCTTTTCTGTCTATAATCAGCCTGATATTTCCCCAAAACCTATTAATACATTTGTTTTGATCTTGGATTCTACCATTGATTGGGTGATGAAAGCCATCATTGATTCCAGTTCCATTTTTACATAAAAAGCTTAATTTTTATTTTAAAATATGATGTCTATTTTAATTACATAGAGCTGTTTTAAGAATACAGTTGACTTCATTTATGTTTATTACATAGTATTTCAAATAATGATGCTAAGATTTATTACCAAGTAACTGAAGTTTGTATCTTTTAACAATCATAATTAATATTCTCTGCAAATTAGTCATTTCCTTTTTTCAGTAAATACTATATTTCATGTAATATCTGTTCACTGAAAGTATTACTGTGGCAAATGTTTATGTAGTGACACACATACTTTATTTTTACTTGAAAACATGTTTTTTCACTTCCTTTATTATTAGTTTGAATTCTTAGTATTTCAAGATCATATCCTATTTTAGGCAGTTGCTGAGAAAACTCAGAATGTTATTCTTGAATAGCAACTGTATTCTTTTTCTTTATTGATAATTTTGTAAGGACTTTAGTTCTTAGGCAGTAATTAAAAGGATGAATTATAAATCCTTATATTAAAAGATTGCTATATTATTCTAATTCTAATAACTTAAAAACCCAGTATTCCACACTCATATAGCACCTATCTATTGCTAGATTTTGTGTATTTTTACACATTGTTTACAAATGTACAGTATCTAACATAATAATTTAAGCCTTACAGTTTATTCTTTTGTCAAGATTATAGCAATGATAATATTATTATTTTAATCATGTGTTATTTATAGGAAGAGAGAATGACAGTGGTAAACACAAAATAAGTATATGGGATAGCTTGTTTTCTATCAAAGTATAGTTATTTTAAACTTATTTTACTCTAGTATTCATATAATAATTTCATTATGGCTTTTAAGTCTTCTGACATCATCATGCTTATTATTTAGGCTTTGAAATTACTAATAGAAAGTTTGGAGTATCTTGTTCTCTAAACCCCCATTAGGAAGCACTTTGCAAAAGCACTCATACACTACCTAAATGCTAAGTCATTGAAGTTTCTCCCTATCTTTATTTTTTATGTACTAAATGCAGTATTTTACCAACTATTTGACATATGTTAAATCAATGTCAAAAACAGGTAGGTTTAAAAAAGACAGACATATCCAAATACAAATACAGTTTTTCATTTTATAGTATAGATTATAATTAGTAGACATATTAACCATTATGCTTGATAATAACTGTAAGAAATAGCTTTGTCAGAATTAAAGAACCTCAGCCACTAAATATATGATCATATCATTTTTATTGTTATAAAGTTTAAATTTAGTTTACTATTGGTTATGGTCACTTGCTTAGTTAAGTCCATTGGCTATATTGGTTCTTAAAGAAACCTCTAAAGAAACTTGGGCCTTTCAGAAGCAATATGTAACTTTTTATCCTTTTCCAGGATATGGAAAAATGAAATGGACAGTACAAAGACTTTCCGAGTTTTGCCTCATCCTGCTTTTGTTTACACGGCTAAATTCCATCCAGCTGTAAGAGAGCTGGTAGCTACAGGATGCTATGATTCTATGATACGCATATGGAAAGTTGATATGAAAGAGGATAGTGCCATATTGGTCCAACAGTTCGACGCTCACAGGAGTTTCATCAACTCTCTCTGTTTTGATATTGAAGGTATGTCAGAGAATATATTCCAAATAAGGCATAATTTCATGAAGGATATTTTAAAAATTTTATCTCACTAGGATAATAAATATTGAAGCTTCAGAGGCATTTTATGTATTGATGATTATTTGTGCATATTTAGTTATGCATATTTTGCAGATTAAATGGTAGACCTGAGCATAGATTTGACACTGAAGAAGTTCTGTTTGTAATTTTAAAGTCATTAAGTCCCAAACATTTAGATTTAACTAATCTTTACTGTAACAACCAATCTTGTTCCTATTTTCATAAATATATCTCTTTGGTGATTATCACCTTAGTAGGTTTTCTTTAAGGGGGCTTTTTATATTAAAGGGTAAAAATGAGGGTGATGAAAGGGAAATCTCAAAAGAATATTGGAAATACATATTTTAAATGTAACAACAGGATTGTTTTTTAAAAAGTATAGTAACATATAAAAGGGAAATTTGCAATTAATTAAAAGTTTATTTTACTATATGATTAATACAGATGGTATTTTAAAGACAAAATATAGATTATTTTGTCATCTGAGAGAATAAAGAAATTTATTACATCTATTAAATAGCCACCTTTTACATTATTTCAGACACTAGATATGTAGGCTATAGTTATAATTAATTAGTATAGGATTCAGATCTAAATGATAATACTGCTAATGTACTCAGTTCAACTATAAGGATGTTAATATATTGGAACACTTTCAAGAAAGGTCAGCCAGTGGTAGGAAGGTGTCCGAAAACTGTTGAAATAGAAATAGCTAAGATTATAAAAGAGAGATGAAGAATTTCTTCAAATATTTGGCTAAGATATCTCTATGTACAAAAAGAGAAATCGGTCTCTGTTGCTACAGTGGGTAGAGGTAGGACCAAAGATTCAAAAGAGAGATTTTCTTTGCTCAGCCTCAGAAAAAATATCCTAATATGTAGAGCAGTTTATCAGTTGAATAAGCTGCTTTTTAAAATACTAAGTTCATGGTTGCTGAATCCCCATCTCTTCTTAATGGTGTATAAGATACTCCTGAGTCAGTATGAAATTGAAAATGATGGTCTCTGAGGTCCCATTTAGTTGTAAGATGGTTATTAGACTTTAAGACTGATGTTAAACTGGAATACCAGTTAGTTACTATTTTATTCATACCTTGACCATTGAGTTCTTGCTAGGTCTTAGACATTATGCTAACAGCTAATAACAGAATATAAGTGTTTTTCCAGGAATATAAAACAGATTATATAGGTTAATAAAGGTGAGCAATACAGACATGTATTGGATAATTCAGATAATTTGTTTGGTTTTGGAATATGAACCATATACACATACACTGAGGTGCTCATTTCCTTTTGTATTCAAATCAGGCAAGTTATAAAAGGTAATAAGTCATCAAACATAATTCAGTAGTGAAGAATTCCTTTAAAGATAATTGGGATTTGATTGTAATTTGTGTTTGGTTTTTTGGCTTTTTTAAACTGAAATACCTTTCAGTAGCACTAGAATTCTTTGTTTCACTGGGATGCCTTTCCCAATTTCATATTATTTGTTTCTTCCTTGGTGTAATGTTTATAACTGAGTAATTTTATTTTTTTAAATAGGTCATCATATGTATTCAGGAGACTGCACAGGAGTGATAGTTGTTTGGAATACCTATGTCAAAGTTAACGATGTGCAACATTCAGTGCGCCACTGGAGTGTAAATAAGGTATAAAATTGTATTTCAGGTTTGGGGATTTAATTAAAGAAATTGGAAAAAAGCATTGAACTACATAACTTTAAAAGATGTCAGAGCATTCTGTTCTGTCTTTTCAAAAATACTAAGTTTTTTTCAGTCCCTGGAAAGTCAGTTATCATTGATTAATTATTATGTCTTTCTGATTGCTAATTGACAATATAGTGACTTAGTGAAAATTTTCTTCTTTTTGGCCAGGCTCTCTTTTAATTTTTTTGATCCCTAATTTGCACTATGGCATTCAGTGATCCATTACTAAATGTTTTGCTAAAATAAGATATATGTTAATTACATTACCATCCATAAATAATAACTTATAGTTTCTGCTATTCATACTGTTTTTTTCACTCTAGAAACTGTGCCCAGTTTTTTGTTAACCATTCTGTCTTTCAAAATTATGTCATTATAAGGGATTCTATTATGCTATCATAATAATTGTTTCACTATTTTCTCTGCCTTTTGACCACCTTCCCCGATTTCTGCTATTTAATTTGAAATTTGCTAAATAGCCAGAAACAAATGAAACTCTTTCATTTTGGAGTAGACTGTTTTTAAAGTGGCTTGTATATTAAGCAATTATATATAAAATCAATCATTAAACCTAAGTTTAATTTAAATTGATACAGTTTTTGTCTTATATGCATTATCTTTTTTCTTCAATTTTTTGTTCTTCTTAATAGATTATAACAATTGTCCTTGTTTGAAACATAAAAGGCTAAGTGAAAAAGAACTTTTATGAACTTTAGTTAAGCCTATTTGTCTATCAGATCTTTTTAAAAACAGTCTGTACTGTTTTTAGTCATTATCATATGTCTATCAGGTTAATGAATTATGGCTTGGAATTTATATTGTAGCCTAATTTTACACACTTGGAAAAGAATTTTCTAATTTCTTGTATACCTGAAGGAATGGCAAGGCCCCAAAGGTACCAGTTTCAGTCATTTAAGTCTCTTCTTTGTGCTAAAAATCATGTGTTTCTTTCCCTCAACATAGTAACCAAAAGGCAAATATACTTTGAAAACCTGCAGCCTGGTAGTTAACTTGAGGCAATTAAAAAAATGTTAGGCTATGAGCTGAAATGTCTTTTTAGTAACTAATGCCCAGAACAAACAGGGGACTGTGATTTCTTAACTGATTCTCTTCAACCAGAAGTGTGAGAAATGCTAAGTTGTTCTCATCTGTCCCTTAAGATGAAATGTCCCTATGCTGTTGTACACACTCCTTAATCCAGGGCATGGGCTTCAAATTTAGGGCTTTTCTGGTTTGAGCATGAATGTGATAAAGAACATGGAGGAAGTCATGAGCAGATATAAACACGAAGTCTGCCAGCACCTTTCTCAAATTTATACCTAACACTTATTGGTTATGTATTTTTTTATTTTGCACATTTGCATTTGTTTAAGTGTTCTGCAGTTGCTCGAACCCCCAGCAGTGCATCCCCACCCTCAAATGGTTTTTGTTTAGCGCCATAAAATCCCCATCTGGGGTAGTACTGTGACTTTTTCTGTAACTTTTAAAAAACAGCTGACAGCAGTCTTAGTGTGAAATAGCTGTAGCAAAGGCTCAGCTGCTGATACTGGGACTGTAGCAGTGTGTAACCTGCCTTGGTTGGTGCCAACCCCCCTTTGAAGAGGAGACCCTCTAGGAAAAGAGAGCAAAAAAAACTAATAAGGGGTCCTTAAGGAAGCAGGAGGACAATTCATACTTCTGCCTGCAAGGTGGAGGATCATACTTCCCTTGGACTCTGTGGACTTCAGTCTAAGCAGTTTTACATTCGCAGCTTTTTTCTTTCTTCGGTAATACAAACAAGAAAGACCTTTGGTAATTATTCTGATTCATGCAAGTCTTGTTTAGGCAGATTCTCCTTCAGTGCTCATGTCTCTCTTGATATCATTCATCAGGCATCTCCTATTGCTGTCTTTAAGAACTATAAAATAAAAACCATCTAAATTAAATGAATGCAGAATTATTTACATTATTTTAATATACCTTTTTAAGACAAGTGAAAGTAAGTGTATGAAGAAATAATTTGAGATTGAAATAGAATTTTAAAATTAGTTCTCTACTTTTGAAATGATAAAAAATGGAATCTTTCTTATACGATGATTAATGAAAATACAATGTTAGAATATGGGTTTGCAGGAAGTACTTCTTATTTGGGGATATACAACAAAAGCTCATACTGAGTGTCACCTACGAGTAACAGCCAAAAAATACTTTTCATCAGCTTTATTTTCAAACTTCACCTGAAATCACTGGGAATCCTTTTAAACAATTTTAAAGCATCCTGTATAGTACAATTGAAAACAATATCTTAAAATTAGTTTTGTACTTTTGTACTCTAAAAAGGGCTTAACATTAGACAAACTTTACAGTGCTAATATTTTGTAATATATATTTTATTTTTAGGAAATTAAAGAGAGTGAGTTTAAGGGGATTCCAATAAGTTATTTGGAGGTTCATCCCAATGGAAAACGTTTGTTAATCCATACCAAAGACAGTACTTTGAGAATTATGGATCTCCGAATGTAAGTATATTTCACTATTGACAGGTTAAGCACTTATAGAATAAGTAATGAATTAATTTATATTTATAAAATGCAGCTGTGGTCCTCACCTGGATAAGTTTGTCCTTTAAGAGACATCTGGTAGTGTCTGGAGACATTTTTGAGTGTTGCTCCTACTGTCTAGTACATAAAGACCAGAGATACTGCTAGGCATCCTGCAGTTCCTACGACAAAGAATTATCTGGCCCAAAATATAAATAGTTTTGAGGCTGAAATGTAGTCAGTTGCTTTCTATTTTCACAATTGAAAAAAAAAAAACTTCTGTTGTAGAATATCTTTGATCCCTGTAATATTGGTGTAGCATAGTATTATGATACAATGTCATAACTGAACGAGGTTGCTTTTGAATAATACATATTTGTTTTTCTTTTATTTTTTATTTCTGAATAAGGCAAATGAAGGTAGATATCTTTTTCTTTGTTTTTTTATTGTTAAAGTTATTGGAGTGACATTGATTATAAAAATGACGTAGGTTCCAGGTGTATAATTTTACAATACATCATCGATGTGTTGTGTTACGTGTTCATCACCCAGAGTCAGTTCTCTTTCCATCACCATATATTTGTGTCCCTGTCCCTTCTCTCCCACCTCCTTCCCGTCTTACCCTCAGGTAACCACTAACAACTAAACTATTAATTGTGTCCATGAGTTTTTGTTTCTTTGTTGCTTTCAGCTTTGTGTTCCACACGCGAGTGAAATCATATGGTTCTTAATATTTTCTATCTGGCTTATTTTGCTTTGCATGTTGGTTTCAAGGTCTATCCATGTTGGCATAAATGGCCCTATTTCATCCTTTTTTTATTGTTGAGTAATAGTCCACTGTGTATATGTACCACGGCTTCTTTATCCAGTTGACTTGGCCACTGTGAACAGTGCTGTGATGAACATTGGAGTACATATATCTTTAAAAACTAAGGTTTTTAATTTTGGGGGTAGATACCCAGAAGTGGAATTGCCAGGTGATAGGCAACTCTATTCTTGGTTTTTTGAGGTATCTCCACTCTGTGCTCCATAGCAGTTGTACCGCATTCCCACCAGCAGTCTATGAGAGTCCCTTTTTCTCCACAGTCTCTCCAGCACTTGTTATTCCTTGTCTAATAGCCATTCCTTGATAAAAGCCATTCTAACAGATGTGAGGTGGTATGTCATTATGGTTTTGATTTGCAATGAAGGGAAATATCTTTAATGTAAAAGGGAGAAGCAGAGTTCTGGGAAAATCAGCATGGATTTCTGCTGTGCTTTTGTTTTTGTGTTGAGTTCCGGTAAAACAAATGAAAGGAAACTGTGTTACTAGATTTCATTGTTGTATTTAGAAAGGCATATGTGGTGAACTGTAGTAGTTTATTCTGCAGTTCTCTTTTTAGGACTAATTGTTACACACTTAAATATTTATGTAAAACTGTTCAAGACACTGATGTGGGTGCTGTGGGAGAATGAAAAGCTCATCAGGAGTTTATAATCCAGTTGTGCTGACCCCAAAACACACAAAAAATATTTAATTAGGCTAAATTGTGAGATCTTCTAAGACTAGATCTCTTTATTCCTATTTTCTACACATAGCACCCATGCTATGCCTGGCAGATAGCTAGTACTCGGTATGCGTTTTAATGAATATAAATTTATAATGAAAGGATTATATATTTCATGGCAACAAAGATGATAGCTATAATATAGTCTTTTATTAAATGCTGTATGGCGAGGCTGGCATTTGAGCTGAGTCTTGAAAGCTGGATAGAATTTAGGTTAAGATATAAGTGTTTTCAGTAGGGTAGAAAACATGAAATAAAGTTTAGAGGTAGAATAATATAAGTTGTGTTCTAGGCAGTTTGAGGTAATCTGTATGAGCATAGGTTTCTTGGTAAGGAGTGCTGAGGGAATTTTTTCGAAATAAGAGATTAGAGCCAGACTTTAGAAGACCAGGCCTAAGGAGTTTGGTTATTCTCTTCTTAAGCAGCATAGTGTTCATTTTGGTCTCTAGAGGCAAACTGGAATCAAATGCTGTCTTTTCTACCTCTTAGTAGCTAAATAACCTCTCTGTACCTCTCTTTTCCCATGACTTAACTGGGAAAAATAATATGTCATACTCATAAGGGCTTTTTGGGAATAAACATATTTAATACATTACAGCATATAGCAAGGCCTGCAGAAATGTTTGACCCCATAACCTCAGGTCTAGGAATTTATGCTAAGACAATAATTACAAAACAGTGCAAAAAAATCAGACAATGGTATGGTTGGTTATGAGAGGGGAAGAAGGTTAGGGGGAGGATGAAGAGAATAAAGGGGGTCACCCCCAAATATATGGTGACAGAGGGAGATTAGACTTGAGGTGGAAAGCACACAATGCAGTATACAGATGATTTATAGAGTTATACACTTGGAATTTATATAATGTTATTAACCAGTGTCACCCCAGTACATTTAAATAAATAAATGGTGCAAAAAATATATATACAAGATTGTTCATAGAAATCATATTCCTGATAGAGGAAAGCTGGAAGCATCCTAAGTGTGTTGTCCAACAGTAGCAAATTTCTTAAGATACATTTGGACAGTGATGTAATATATACCTATTAAAATGATAATACGTAAGCTATACAAGGGCTGTCCGGAAAGTATCCAGCCATGTAATATGAAAAATAGAGGCATTTATGGCTGGATTTTTCCGGACAGCCCTCATATATTCTGACATTGAGTACCATTGTTTGTGATTTATTGTTGACTGAAAGAAGCAGATAACAAAGCAATGTATGTAATATCCTCTCTGTAAACCAGGGTTGTTAGTAGTACCTAAGTGGCACAAAGTAAGCATTAAAACAGTGTTAGATAGTTTTCATAAGTGACAATTGTGGAAGGTTATAAGCCATATTTAATAGATGATTTAATAATATCTTTTGTGTAATATATCTACAAGGATCAAATATTCACTGTGTGATTTTAAAAATTCATCACACAGGAAAAAAATAAGAATATAAAAATTACTTCTTTTTTAGTAAACAACTCAAATGCCACTTCCATAAAGTAGACTCTCTTCAAAGCTAACATAATCTCTCTTCTACACATCTGCAGAGTGCTCTTTCTTTTCTTCTCTTGTGGCACATCTACTTTCTGTTTTAGATTACTGCATTCCTTCTCTCTGCTGCTAAATTATAAGCTCCCTGAGCTCTGGGAGCTCCTGTATTCTGCACCCATCATGGAATGTCTCCCACATGACAGATTCTCAGAATTGTTGGCTGAATGCAAATGAAGCATTTAAAGGTTTTTCTGCCACCAGTCTTTCAAGACAGATTATATTTGTAAAATCTTTTTTGTTTATAGATTAGCAGCAAGGAAATTTGTAGGAGCAGCAAATTATCGGGAGAAGATTCATAGTACTTTGACACCATGTGGGACTTACCTCTTTGCTGGAAGTGAGGATGGTATAGTGTATGTTTGGAAACCAGAAACAGGTAAATATTTCATTCCTCTTCAAAATAAATTTTTTTGCTATGTTTTTGAAGAATTGTGGAAAATTACTATTTTATGGAATAATTTTCAAGGAAATACTGATTTCAGGTTCTCGTTATGTTTTTCAACATTGGAAAGCTCATGGAAATCAGCTGCAGTCTAAATTTTTATTGAATTCTGTTCCTTATTATTGTGATATCTTCATGGATTTAGAATTTCACATTTTAATTCATGGTTTATTCTTTCCTTGCCTATACTGAGATAATGTGTATCTTAGGGAAGTATTTAGTGAAGACTGTAATGCAAAACACAAAATATAAACTAAAGTTGAAGTATAACTAGGTATACCAATGGTGAACCATTTACAGTATATTTTTATTAGAAACATTCTCCTCAAAGTTTTTGATGTCTGAAACTTAATAGCAATATATCTGAATTACTCTAATTTTTTTTCCAATAAAATAAGCTATTACCTTAAGGGAGTTATTTGTGCTTTGCCTTTCTTTTTCAAAGAAAAAGCTGAAACTACATAAACAAGCAATAAATTGAGAGAATTTTATAAAATTTACTTTCAGATTGCTTTGATGAACAATATTTAATTATAACTTGTTTATTCTCTTGATCTTTTCTTTGACTAGTCAGTTCACATAGTTTTGTTTTGTTCTTCACTGTGTTTTGATAGGTCAGCATCAGTTCAGAAATGTTAAGTCTCTTTTCGACTCTTCAATAAATGGATCTCGATTCTTTGCTTTTTGAGTTCTGCCTTTCATAGGTTCCTTAGATCTCTGCTTTAGGCTTCAGGCCTTTAGCCATTAGTAATCATATGTATCTTTAAAACAGATGGGACCTCAAAAAGCCTTGGGAAGGCTGTTATAAGTTGTGTTCTAGGCAGGTTGAGGTAATCTGTATGAGCAGAATTTTTTCAGTTCTAGAGTCCTGCAGTTCCTCCCGTAGTTCTCTCTGGAGTTCTTTGTTAGTTGGCATTTACTCAGCTGTGTCAGCACTCACAGTCAGGTACCTCTCTACCTATAAGCTCTTTGTCTTCATTTTGAGCCTTGAAAACCTCATTGAAGAGGTTGGATTGAGAATTAGAGAAGAGCCAACAGAATGAAAACTGAAGATAGCTATTTACTATAATGGTACTCAAGTATAAGTATTTGTGGTTTTCATGTAAATAACATGAGCTTCATCATTGCTTACTATAAATAATTTTAATAAATTTCAGCATAATCTTCTGATGAGAAATAACTGAGCACAAATTATTGAATGTCTTTTCTCTTTTAGGAGAACAAGTAGCAATGTATTCTGACCTGCCATTTAAGTCACCCATTCGAGACATTTCTTATCATCCACATGAAAATATGGTTGCATTTTGTGCATTTGGGCAGAATGAGCCAATTCTTCTGTATATTTATGATTTCCAGGGTAAGTCTACCGCTTGATAATAAAGAATATTTAGAGTAACCTTTACATGTAGACTGAACCAGGACTCATGAGCTCTGTGAATACTGTCATCCTTTGTAGTAACAAAGCTCTCTTGAGTATACTGTAAGAGCTGAACAGATTAAATAGATTGTTATTGTCATATTATAAGATTTTATTTTTCCATAAGCTCTATTATTCTGCAGTTTAAATACCAGCAAAAGTACACATAATAGTTGGGCCCTTATGTTGGAATCACAGAAAAGTATTCATGACTTTCTTTGTAAATGAATTTAAGTAAATAAAATACACCTAAAAATCATTTGGGAATGTTAATAACATTTAGGGAATATAGATCTTTAATGTTTTCAGTTGAATATTGAGATAATTTCTTATTCTTTGTATTTGTTTTTTTCTAAAGTATATAATTTTAATAAATCATAGTTTGGAGTGTTTCTTAACACGTAAAGAATGTATAATAGAAAACTAAGTGTCAATGAAAACAAGATCCAGAATTAGAAATCTAATGTCTTTTTCCACTCAAAAACTACACTATTCTATCATTCTGAGAAATATGGAAATAAATACTGAACACATTTCTCAGGAGTCATATGGCATTCTTAGAATTAATTGGATTTATGCTGTTTTTTAATATATTTCTGTCCTGAATTTAGGATTTTATTGTTCTGCATTGTACTGATAGTGCTGTCACTCTCAAAATTGCAGTTCATCTTTTTCTGATTTGTTTAGGATGTCATGCATCATCATTCTCTGTTTTTACTGAGCTCGGATAGTTTACAAATAATGCATAAATATACAATTATATGTATAGGTAATATTAATGTGAAACTATTTAGAAAAGTGTTTGAAATTAGTGCAATGTGAGAGGCTAAGTTTATTGCATTAATACAGATTGAATTTGTTAATGGTTATGGCAAGTACTAAGGTATTAGACAGTTAAGTTCTGAACGTGGAGCTCTTGTTCATCGTATGGATTTTACTATTTTTTAGGCAAATTATATTAGAAAATAATTATGTAAAATTGTGATTCACCTTATTTTAAAGAACAGAAAAGAAGTAATGAATTTTTCTAATGCATATTCAAATTTACAGAACACTATTACTAATGATTGAATTTTTAAACAACACAATACCATTTACTATTATAAGCAAATATTAGCAAAAGTAAACATTGCCTGATTGCAGGAAAAGGCAAGTGGATTTCTCAGATCATCCAGTGTCCAATCCAGTGTCTAGTTAAAACATATATTCCAAAGCAGGTCTTCCCTTTGTACCCCCTCTGAATCTTCACATAAAGGAGAAGAATTATACCTAAGGACTTTATAATTGGAACTGTTATACAGGAAATAGGCAGCCCAGTTATTTCCTCAGACTCACGAGGTTTCACAACAGTCTTCATTCAATTTCTAATTTGCTTTTTAGGCTTTTGAAATTTTCATTACAAATGCAAGTTAATGTTCCACTCTTATCTTATTTTTCTTCAGTTATTTTTTGTCATAGATAGAGGGACTTCATCAGATTAGCCCAGTCAGGTTTGCCCATAAGGTTTTTAGACAGTAGGTTATAGACTAAAAAGTTAATTCTACAAATGTAAATAAGAAGACCAGTGTTTCAGAATTCCAAAAACAGCGTTTTAGGCTCAGTTGTTTCTTCACTTACCTTGCAGAAGAAGCCTCTTGCCTTTCTAAAGCTCCCTTTACTTAACCAAGTAAATGGTACTACTACTCCTAATACCTGTGCTACCTGAGAGTTATTTGTGAGGGTACTGTGAGATGGGGACTGTGAAATCACTTTGTAAACTGATAAGCACTAGATCAAAACAAATAAAAGACAGGTAGAATGGGTTGTTGTGATGGCTTTTCCAACCAGTACATACTTGACTTTATGGGAACTTCTGTTTTAGCATGCTGATGAGCATCTGTATATGGAATAAAATTGGAAAAGGTTTATTTTTCCTCTCTTACTCTTTCTTTGGCACCCTTTTGCTTTCATTAACAGAACATATGCCTTTTGCTTTTATTAACAGAATGGATGCCTTTTGCTTTTATTAACAGAATGGATGCCTTTTTAGATCAGTTACATTAAAAAATAAATGGGTAAAGTTAACAACATTATGTTATATCCATACTATCTTATCATGGAAGAAAAAGGATTTCTAAGTGTTTTAGAATTGTTCAAATAATACGCATGAAATTAAAATTGTTTTGTCCAATGTATTTAGAACACAATTTTGATATACTGACACCTTTACAAACAAATGAAAATTTAAGATGTTTCAACACATTTTACCAACTCTTTGCCACTTATTTTTAAAAAGAGGAAGCTTGGGAAGGAGTTACATAATCTCAAACAATCCAAGATTTAGCACACTTCTTGTGAATGGTATATATCCATAAGAAAATGAAAAGTTGTTTCAGATTCAGATATTTTACTTATTAAATACAGGCCAGAAGCATCAAGTCAAATAGTCTTTACATATTTTATTGAAAATTACATTTTTTACTATCGAGCTGTTATAGTTTTGTTTTTAATACAGGAATATTTTCCTCAGAATTTCTTGTCTGAAAATAAAGTTTACATAGAGCTTTACACAAATGTCTTAATAGTATAAAATTTTAAAGATGTAAAAACAATTACATGATATTTAAATGGTATTTGTGGAGGTGCTGATACGTTTAGGTAATTATCAAGGAAAATGGAGTAAGGTTATTTGTTTTATATATAAGTTGAGTAAGCTGTGAATGAGACCACAATGGTAGCTAAATGCATCATCCATCTTTCAGTTCTAGCAAAATCTGTGAAGAGTCAGCAAGCATCTTTCCCTGTTAAGCGTATGTTCAGACTGTGGTCTTTTGGGTCTTTCATTCTACTGACTTTTTGCTTTTTTTGGTAAGAAATATGATTTTTACTTTCAGAAGGCAGTTTTATTTGCCTGGTGTTGAAAGGGTTAATCATCTAGTAATACAAAATTTAGTCACAGAGTACCACAAATAATGTACTTTAAGTATTCCCATAATAAAAGAATTAGTCAGAGAGATGGCCTTTACTGAATTAAATTTATGAAGCTAGACTTTAGCAATAATGTTCTGTTATTAATCAATATTTATCTACTTCAGTCTCTAGGATCCTACTCTACATTAATCATAGTGCTAGCTAATACTTACAAAGCGTCTTCTATATTCCTGGTACGTTACCCATACCTATTTGTCCTAGTAATCCTGTAATTACCCCATTTTACAGGAGCCAGGACATGGATCCATACAGTCTGGACTTGGAGTCCATGCTCTTATTTGCTACATTAAACTGCCTTTTTAGCAGATTTCCTGAAATACTACCTTTTGAGGGTTTAATATGCAACCATTTTATTTTTTCTACAGTACCATTTACTCTGTGCCTCTTTGTGGAGTATGTGATTTCTTTATATAGTTTGTAGAAACAAATATGAGGAGGCTTATTCATCTTTTTCTTACTAGTACTGAATGCTGACACGTGATGAACATACATGTAGTATTTTAAGTAGAATCAAGTCTTAATTTCGGAAGGTCTCAGCATTATTTTATAATTTCAGGTAATGAACCTAAATTTTCACTAGGTGGCAGTATCTCCTCTGAATCAGTTCATAGTTTCTTAGGCAAAACAAATCTCTACGGAGCACCTATAATGTGCTGGTTTGAACAGGGCTATGAAACCCAGGAATCAATACACAGATTATCATGTTCTTTTGCAATTTTTTTGTGTTTTGTAAGTAGTTGATTAAACCTCTGGGAGGACTTTAGTTAAACTGAAAAGAAATCTTTACTATCAACACTAAGATTATTTTATTTATCAATCTCATATTCATTAATGACCACCTACAGTGTAATTTTTGATAGCTTTATTTTTCACACTATGACATGCTTTACCAGAGTTCAGGGCAATGAATACCTGTAGGTTCCTATAAAAATTTTGTTGTATAACTTACTCTTGACCAAAAAGCCCATGGTGGTTCTAATGCCCTGTGTCTAGCACAGTACCTGGTATATTACTGATGTGCAGTAAGTGTTTGAAACAAGAATTACAAATCCTGTAAAATAGCATTTCCTATTAGAGTTTATGAAAATATAGAATTAAAGGTATAATCAGTTGGTAGATTTGGGGCTAATGATAATAGTGGTAGTAATAACTAACATCTATCAAGAACTTATTATATGTCCTTTGTGCTTATGTGCACTTTACATGTAATATCTGATGTGGCCTACAGCCACACAGTTGGTTAAGTGGTCAAGCTACCATTTCATTCCAGGCTATCTGACTCTACAGTTCATGCTCTTAAACGATTAAGCTACAGACATAGTCTTTGTATTTTCTGCATCATGAAGTAACTTAAATTAGGAATGTAGCCAGATATTCTTGTGGTCAAATGTGGTGTTTGTTTTCATTTAATGTTTGGTAGAATTCCTTAAGATTAAAAAAGAACTTTGCTTATCTAGTGTTATTATTAATGGTTCACTGCTTTACAAATTTACAGGGTAATTATAATGCATTAAGCCATTATGTTCTCTATGTAGTCTAAAATACAAATTTTCTTTATTATGTAGTATTAAATTTTAATGTAACTACATTTATAATATTTTTGCAATAAGATAATGTCTAGTTGAAATAAGTTTGATATTCATAGTTTTATGTATAATTTAATGATATTCTTGAAATACTGATGATCAGAAAGCAAACTCAGATATTATAATCCTCATACTTGTATAAGATTATGCAGTAGCAAATATATCTCCTATTATTAGCCTAATAGGAGAAATTAAGAAATACAGTGCCACATTTTAAGGCATCTGAAACTACCTATTTCTTGATCATATCCTGAAGCATCTATTTTAATATTCTTCACTAATGAATAGATTGATTTGAAAGCTTATGTTCTTTGAAGATTCAAGACATATGGAAAACTTAGTCAAATTAATGGCTTTGAGCATAAACCAGAGCCATGAATTCTTCATCCAGGCATTTTTTTAATGCCCTCATTGGTGATTTTTAAAGTGTGCCAAGAAGAATGGTGTGATGCACAATAGACAGCAGTGTGGTAGGAAAGGCTGGATGGAGTAGGAGTTAGAACATTGAGGTCTAGACAAAATGCCATCACTTTCTGTTTGATCCTGATAAAATAACTTAGTGTTTCTGCATCTGTTTTTTTTTTACCTGTAAAATTTAAATAAAACATTTTATCTCAGTGTTTTGTCAAAGAATAAAATGAAGCTATACAAGACATGAACTTAGGTATAGTAGAGTTCATGAACCAGACTGCACTAGAGAAATCCTATTTATTTTCTGTAGCAATATACACCTCACACACTTTCAGTTGAATAGCATGATGTGCAATGATTGATTGATAATGATGGAATGGGAAACCAACAAAAGGACAATAGCATGTCTTTCAGAATGTGTGGAAATAGTTTACTGTATTTTGGTGTTCAGCTAATGGATTTGTCAAATAATGGCAGTTGCTCTCCCATTTGGTTGACTATGAGACATGAATCTGTTAGACTTTTTGTGTAGCTTTTCAAACAGTTTTATTAGTGACACTTATTTTTTCTTCTTGGCATGTAAAATATGTCATGGAAATATAAGATTACCAACAGGCCCTGAAATACGCCCAGGCTACTAGAATTGAAGTGTTAGTAAATAGAACTTCTCAGATTCATGCATGCAATATTCTGAGGTTAGCTGAAACAGGAACAAGTCAGGCCCAGTAAAAGACAATAAAAACCATTATAAGTCCTGGAACATTCTTGTCTTAATCCATTCAGACTGCTATAACAAAATACCATTGACTGGAGGGGTTGTAAACAAGAGTTTTATTTCTCCTAGTTCTGAAAGCCGAAGTCCAAGATCAGGTCACCACCAGACGCACTGTCCAGTGAGTCTGCTTCCTGTTTCGTGGGCAGCACCTTCTGTCAGTGGAAGAGGCAAGGGGGCTTTCTGGGGTCTCTTTTATAAGGGCACTAATCCAAGCCGTGAGGACTCTGCTCTTGTGATGTAATTACCTCCTAAAAGACTTACCTCCTAATACCATCACTTTGGGGTTAGGATTTCAGCATAGGAATTTTATGGGGAGAGAAACAGAAGCTGCTTCTAGTATTTGAGAAACTAGGTCTTTGTGAATATTTTTGCACATTTCTTATGACTGCCTTCACAGAACAAGTGGTGCCAAAAATAAAGTACGGTCTTAATTTGACTCCTTGAAATCCAGTGACAATGATTTTTGTATAGAAAAATCCCTTTAGACAACAGAAACAAGCATTCATAATTTGGGGTTTATTTTTATTATGTGCATCTATTTAGGCCACTTTAATCCTTTCTGAAAGGCATCTTAATACCTAGAAAAGTGCAAATATTAATATGTAGGCAAAGCATTTTGCTAATTTTTGCTAGTTAAAAAAACCCTCTTTTAAAAAAAGAAAAAAAATAAGTCATGCTTAGCATAGCATAATACTTAAGAGAATGCAGTTTGGCAGAAGAACAGGATAAATACCACATCCTACTGTCCTGTGTAAGTGTTGCTTATATCAGTGTATGTGCTTCTGTGCATGCTTGCTCAGAGCTTAAAGTGAAACCATAGTTGGCTAATAGATGTCCAGAAAAAAATTCAGCCATAAATGCCTCTATTTTTCATATTACATGGCTGGATACTTTTTGGACAACTCTTGTATATCTAGCAAATAAAACAAAGGGAGTTAGAAAATGCTATGAAATAGTTAAACTCAGCTTTACTTTCCATTCACAACAGGAAAGTCACTGAAATGTTAAAAGGACAATTCTGAAAAGCAAATAAGGCTAAGATTATAGAACATTATTTTCATGTATTGATTCATTCATCCCTGACCCATCTACTAATGTCAAACCTGAATTCTAATCCACAGGTCACCTTTATATCTTTAAAGTTTCTCATGTTCTTTAACCTGTCTTTGAATATTTTAGAATAAATGCAATGTTCTGAGTGTTGTAAAAAGAATTCCAAAATGTGTACTGGAAAAATAGTAGTCAAACCCACAAAAGTCTACGTGTAGAAACAGCTACATTTCCATCTAAGAACAGTAATTGGTATTAAGGAATGTGCATCACTGAAAAGGTGATTGCAAGCAGGTCTTCTCTCTTGTTAAGGTCCCCTGGTACTTAACCACCATCAAGGTCTGCAGGAAGAGAGAGCACAGTTATTATTCAGCTATCTTCACTTAGAGTGTGTAAATGAAGTGGTTCATGAATACAAAGATACAAAGACCTAAGTTTTTTTATATATGTGCTATCCCACATTCATGGTTGGTGAAACTAAGGTTGATAACAAAAAAACAAAAAACAAAAAACAAAAAACACAAAACCACCCTTTTGTATATTATAGTCATTATTACAGTTTTATAAACTTTTTCTTACAATTAATAATATATTATGAGCGATTTCCCATCATAAGATTTATACTTATTTACGTAATTGTAGTGGCTGAATTTCCTTTCATGAATGAATGTGGTAATTTATTTAAACAATGATTGTTGCACAATTCTACTATTACATGTTTTTCAGTATTTTAAAAAATACTTCATACATACCCTGGCTGCTCTTACTCAATTTATTCCTTAGGAAAAAGCATCTTGAGTTACAATGGGTCAGTTGAACGGGTTTTTAAAGAAAACATCACTTTCTAATTTGCATTTTTTTCTTACTAATTCTTTCTCTAATTATTAGTGAGATTGAATGTATCTTTTTATTGGCTACATGGTTTTATGAATTTTCTGTAATGACCCTTTTCTCATTTTTCTGTTGGATTATTCATTTTAATTGATTTTATGGGGACTCTGCATATTAATAGTAACCCTGTTTATCACTAGTTTATTATTTGATTTTGTGTATGAGCAGCTTTTTTTTTTTGAGGTATTATGGATGTACAGTGAACTGCAAACATTTGTACATATTTAAATGTATGCTCTGACTAGTCCAGACATATTTATACACTTGTGAGACTATCATCACCTCAATCAAGACAATGAACAACATATCCATCATCCCAAAAAGCTACTTTCTGATCTCTCCCTATCTCCCCATTGCACCAGGCAATTACTATGAATTACTTTTCATCTTTTAGATTTGTATATAAGTGGAACAGGGTATACCATGTACTAGTTTTTGTCTAGCTTCTTTCACTCATAATTGCATTGAGATTCATCTATGTTTAGAGTTTATCAATAGTTCACTCTTTTTTTTTCCAAGTATTGTTTCATTCTGTGAATATATCACAGTTTATCATTTTACCTGTTGATGGGCACTTGGGTTGTATGAGTTCTTAACTATTACAAATAAAGCTGCTGTGAACATTCATGTACAGTCTTTCTGTGGAAATAATGCTTTTGTTTCTCTTGAATAAATTCCTAAAAGTAGAAGGGATAGATCTTATTGTAGATATATGTTTAAACTCTTAAGAAAGTGCCAAACTCTTTTCTAAAGTGGTCCTGCAATTTAACATTCCCACTAGCAGTGCATAAATAATTTAGTACCTCCATATCCTTTCTAAATTTGAAATGGGCAGACTTTTAAATTTTAGCCATTCTAATAGGTAGTCAGTGCTATTTTATTGTGGTTTTAATTTGCTTCCCCTTATTGACTAAGGTTGAGAACCTTTTTATGTGCTTATTTGCCATGCATATATCTTCAGTGGAGTGTCTGTTCAAATCTTTGCCCATTTTAAAAATTGGCTTCTTGGGTGATTAGTGATTTTTGAGAATTAGGTTTTCAGTATACAAGCAGTACAGATTGGCTCATATTTCCAATAGTCTTTGGCTTGTCTTTTAATTGTCTTAACAGTTTTAAAGAAGAAATGTTTGAAATTTTGATGAAATCCAAAATTTTATGGATTTTAGTATTGCATGTAAGAAAGCTTTGCCTAATCCAAAACTCACAAAACTGTCCTTTGTTTTCTTCTCGAAGTTTAATGGTTTTAGGTTTTACATTTAGATTTATCATTCATTTTGAGTTACTTTTTTGTACATGGTTTAAAGTATGGATCAATTGATTTTTCTCACATATAAATATTCAGTTGTTCTAGCACTATTTGTTGAAAAGACTGTTCTTTCTCCCCTGAATTGCCTTTACACCTTGCCCATGTATGCTGGACTCTGATTCTGATCTCTTGATCTACTTGTTTATCTTTATGCCAATAACAAAATATCTTGATAACTATAGCTTTATAATAAGATTTGAAGTCAGGTCGTATAAATCCCCTTTGTTCTTTTTCAAAGTTGTTTTGGCTTCTAGGTTCTTTGTGTTCCCATGTGGATACAATTTGGCAGTTGCTCCAAAAATAATGTACCGGAATTTTGAATGAGGTTACATTGAATGTACAGGTCATTTGGGGGGAATTGGCATCTTAACAATATTGACTATTCCAACCATGAACACACTATATCTCTTTATTTAGCTTTTCTTCAGTTTTTCTCGTAGTGTTCTATAGTTTTCAGCGTGCACGTCTTTCACATCTTTCATCTGGTATTTCCCAAAGTATGTCATATTTTTATGTCACTATAAATGCCATTTAAACATTTTCTATTTCTTTGTTTCTTGTTTGTAGAGATACAATTAATTTTTGTTGATCTTGTATACTTGAACCTTGCTAAAGTCAATTATTAGTGTCTTATTTTTTAGATTCCATTTAGACTTTTTACACAAAGATGGAGCGTGATTACCTCCTACAGTTTTCTTACCTACATGCCTCACTGCCTCACCGTGGTCTTAGCTCTGCGTAGACAATCACATCTATAAAGAAAGAGTTTTATTTCTTCCTTCTATGTGTGTTGTGTACTTTCTGGTAATTCCAAGCGAAAGGGCAAATCTACTTCTTTTTACTCTTTTTGGCCAGAGAAAAACTTTATTACCTGTCATTTGCTTTTTAATTTTGATTACTGCAATTTTTTTATTTTAATGAAGATGCTTTAAAATGTTCATGTAGCAAAATTTGTCCATTTTTTATGTTGATAATTCTTAATGTTTTCTGATTCGTGCAGTTCCTTGGATAGCTAATCTGATAAAAGTTATGGATCTGATTTCCAGAAACATTTACATAGACATAGTCATATTTCTGTGCATAACATCAATAGTCCACAGAATCTCTGAAGGCCATTATATTGATTTCATGTTATGACTCTGTATTATCAGTATCTTCTCATGTCATGTTTAGAAAGCTTTCCATTTAAAATTATATAATTAAAAAAATACTTTTTTGCATGGTTACTTTATTTTTTCTCCTTTGTTTATATAAACAGGCATTTTCAAATTTTCAAATTTATTTATTTTAAATGATCAGATGAGAATGTACCTTGAAGCATTCTGAAAATCATGAAGGGCACTATAGATGATGTTATCATCATCATCATCATCATTAGTGTCACCATAAAAAAAATCACCCTCTGAGTCATCTATTCCATTGGGGAATTAAATCCAAAGAAGGAATTATTTAAGAAACAAGTTAAGTTATGCAAGTAGTAATTCACACATGATCCACAGTGGGGGAAAACAGAAAACATTGTGAATATTTAGTAATATAAGAATGCATAAATAAATTATGGTGCTTCACTAGATGCGATATTGCAAAGCTTTTAAAAATCATAATTATAGTTGTAGAAATACATAAAATGTTCACATTTAAATTGAAAAATGTTAAATTACATTTACACCATGATATCTTACATAAAGTGGACAGATGTATAAAGGTTAGGAGAGATATACAAATAATGAAAACAGTTGTTTTAGGGAACTGGATTTGTGAATAATTATTTTTATTGTTTTGCATTTCCTTTAATTCTATTATATTATGCCTTTAAGTTTTTTATATTATTATTTACTATGCACACATATTTAAATTTAGGTTCCCATCCAGGTTTGTTATGTGTACCAGACCAAAATATTTCCATGGCCTTCAGCGCTCACTTATTATGTTGCCTGACATAAAATTATCTTTGAAATTATGATGTTTCCTTCTTTATGGTTTTTGGATTTAATAATTTCATATTTTGCCAATCATGTTGTATTGTTATTGCCCAGTATTTGAAATATATTAGGCAGTTTCTTACCATTTTTTAATGCTACAATTTCATGGCTTACTTATTTTGTTATGCCTTTGCTATGATGATTTGAACTAATTATAGATTCACATTTCTAGTTGCCCAGCAGGAGGCTGAAATGTTCAAACGCTACAATGGAACGTTTCCGTTCCCTGGAATACACCAAAGTGAAGATGCTCTGTGCACCTGTCCTAAGCTGTCTCAGCAAGGCTCTTTGCAGATTGATGACTATGTCCTCAAGGAAGAGTCTTCAATGAAGCTGCAGCAAGTGAAGCAAAGACTCGACTCTGTCACAGTATGTTTAACCGTTTTATGCAGTTGAGAAGTTGCAATTTTTAAAATCATTTCTATCCTATTTTACATTGTCATGCTAATAAATAGTAATTGAAGTAAGTTAGTTTACTTAAAAATTAGGATTTTTTAATCCACTTTTCTAGTTCCTTTCTAGTACTTGTTCTAAAATCACTAACTTCGGTAAACTGACTGAACTTAGGATCATCTCTCATGCTTTCCTGACTTGATGCTGATAAGGACCAGCAAATTACCTGTGTCTTTGTTTAAACGTATCCGTGTGTGTATGTGTGCATGTATACTTCACACACACTCACCAAACACCAGTCCTCGAAAAGATTTACATACAATACATGAATGGGACAGCATCCTTTGTAAGCAAAAACTGAACAATAAAGAAAAATAGACCTCAGCAAAGAACTGTTTTAAAAGAAACATGTACTTCCAAAAAGAGTAGATACAAATGTGTCATAAGCATATTTTAAAGTTCTAACTCGCTACTAAGAAAAAAGTACCACAGACACCAGCCATTGCCCGTAAGACTGGAAAATAGATAATGAAACGAGGAGGATGCTTGGTTAAAAGTATGGTGTTCTCTTTGTGGTGAATGACAATATCATCTTTCTCAAAGGTAAGTGGTAAAATGTATTGAGAGGGAAGCTTAAACATCCTTGTAAATATTTATGCTCTTTGACCAGGATAGTTCTTTTACTTAAGAGTTCGTCTTGAGCCCGGTGAAGACAGGGACTGTGTGCAGGCTTGTTCCGTGTTGTGTTCTCTCACCTTTTGGCAAAGTGCCTGGCACTTAATAAATATTATCTCTTTCCCTCCTTTGATAGGAGTCTTGACCAGGTTTTTTTTTTTTTTTTAACCTATTTCAAACCAAACCTACAAGGAACTACACTGAGACATCTTTAGTTCTGACTGTACTTTCTTCCTCTCTCCTTTCCTTTCTTTGGCAGTTACACAGATCACACACACTCTGGCTCTGGGGTTAGCTTTAGTTGAAATAAGAAGGGAGTTTTTTGTATTTCTCAGTATAGATTTTAGAATATATGACTAAAAATAAGTTTATTTGTGTTGTAATTTCTTATATTTTAACATTTTAAAATAATTTAATAATGTATGGTATTCCATTTTGAAAGGACGTGTGAATAAATACTAAGTTTTAAAAATCAGAAATATAATTTCACAAGGAAAAAAAGTGTCTCTTCGTCCAAAATCTTGTCAGGCAAAATGACTTCATCTACGGACTTAAAAGTAATATAGTAGATATATAAAAGCAAGTTTCCTGCAGTCTGTTAGTCTTTACACTGTATTATTTAACACCCTGGAATCACCTTGGTCTGGTATCTTTTCTCTTAATAATCATCTTATATAGCAGTCACCTTCCAATAAATGAAAGGCTACAAGAACAAAACAAAGTAGATGTAAAGAAAAAGTAAAATTAGAAAAATATTTTTTAAGATGTGGAATCAAAGACAAAGGGAAATAAATTGATAATTTATTGTAAGAAAAACATTTGTCTTTGAATCATTCACTTATTTAACATTCAACAAAAACTTTTAAAATTATGTACAGAACATATTTGCTTTGCAGTTGAGGTAGATTGAGGCTGCCTTTTGAAATGAAAGCTTTGTCCATTTGCTGTGGTTTTTGAAAAACCATTTTTTCCTGTCTTGAGAGAATTTACTTGCAGATGCTATCGGTGATGTGTTTTTGTTCAAAATGTATATAGTATATATGGGAATAAAAACAAAATATCATCTTTATTACCATGGCAGCTCCATTCTTTTTAGCATTTAGGTTGACTGGGTTCCCACTTGTTGTCATAATACCTTTTCTCTTGTTTTCTATAATAGCTCTAAATTCCATTTTTGGTAGATTGTTTGTCTGTTAAGTACTATGTCACTGGTCTTCTATGTAGAAGTCTAATAGAGAAGGCTGTTACTTCTGGATTATAGACAGTTGTATTACTAGAGATATTTTTTCTTTGTAACCACAATGGGAATGTTTTTCTAATAAAATATAATGCAGTTTAGGACGTGATTTGTGTCTGTGTGAATTGCATAACATTCAGTTCAGCTGGTATTTAACAGGTGTTTATTATTTAATGAGTAAAGGATACAAAAAATAGATAATTCCCCCTTTTTAGTAGCTCTGCCACTTAGTCATAATATAAGTCATTTCCTGTTTTATAATGAAAAGACCTGACTATATGTTGATCTAAAAAAAGCATACTAAAACCCAAGTAAGACCTCACAGGTAGACACTATCTTTAGAATATCTCATTTTTGTTCTAAGTTTTCAGATCCAGAAATTTGATCTTGTTGGTGCATCCAAAGTTGCTCTGAATTTGGGATACCTATTAAGCATAATCAGTCCTACAAAAAGTTGACTTATAAACTTAAAAAAGTCTTGTAATGAAAGGTGTACCTTTCCACTGTCTGAATACTCAAGACCACTCATCCTTTCTAAAATTAACCTGAAACGAGGTTTATCACAGTGTTGGTTGTTAGCAGAGACATAGGAATAGGGATTAGATGGGTTTAAAAATGTTGTATGCCAGTTTTTAAGAAGGTTAATTTTCTTTACCCCGCAGGAGATTTCACTTTATAATGCTTGATGATAACTTACATTTATTTAGTGATGAGTAATAACAGACATAATAAATTCTGGATACTGTGCTAAGTGCTCTACATGTTTATTGTGTTTAATCCTCAAACCCATCATACCATGTGAGTGCTTTTATGACCTCATTGCACAGAAGATGAAGTTGAGGTTTACAGAGGTAAAGCAGTATCACCAGGGTCACACAGGTGGTACACACTGAAGCTGAGATTCAGTCCAGACAATCAGAATTCCACGTCCACAATAAGTTTTACTGTCTCCTTTTAGTGACTAAATTACTAATATCCTTGAGACATATTTTCTGTCCTTTAGAAATATCTGGATTAAAAAATTGATGTTCCTCATTTTCAGTTCTCCTCTTTTCTAACCTCTACATTAATTGTTACCATTTTTCTGTGGTTCCATATTAAGCTGATGATATGTGGTGGGTTACCTTAATTGAAGTTGAGTATTTTTTGTGTCTACTTAGCAGCAAATTTTCACGTCATCCTTTATATGTTGACTTTTGCAAGTTTCTTTTTCACATGTGATCTTTTCTTTGCTTTGTCCCATGAATTGTAGGCAGTTCCCTTCTGTAGTTCCTTCAATAGTAGTCATTCATATACTTTACCACTCAGTAGTGTTATTATTAATATGTTTCCTATGAAATATATTTTTTAAATGGGAATTATATTTATGGGTATTGTTTATGGAGGTCATCGTAATTGCATATTTCAATTAATTCAGGATGTATCTTTTAGACATGTTAGTGTTCTGGTAACAATTTTAATATTTGTGCTAAGTTTATTGAGGAAACAAACTTTTCCTGAGACAGTTACATATGGGCTCTGCAGAGTGGTGTTTGTCAGTGCCTTTAGTTTTGACAGGTTAGATTTACCAAGAACATGTCACTGAGTCTCTTCAATTTACACTTTTTTCAGCTCATTGGAAACAAGGATAGAGGGTATTAACTGCAGGGTAATGGATTAAGAAACTCTCCCAAATGTTGATTTTGGTTATTAAAATATCAATATTTAACTGTGTGGAAAAGAATTGATATTAAATTATTAACATTATTTTTTTTAAATTAACATTTCTATTTCTTTTAGGAGGTGATGCGAGCCTGTGCTGCAAAGGTAAGTCATTTTGAATATCTTTCTGGTATAAAAGGATAATTTTTATTGTGATGCACCAAAGAATTAAAATGCACCATTCATAGTTTTTAATAGAACTTTTAGAATAGTTCATTGGGTATGTATTTTCCTTATTTGAGCTTGAATTTATCACAGATTTACAAAACTGGGCCCTGAGAATTTAGCAAGTAACTTCATATTTTTGTAGATTTACAAATACTAAGTGATTGGGATATACTTTCAGCAAAGGACCAGAAAGGTCATTTCATTCTCTGAGAAGAATATTACATGATATCTGTAGGCTAAGAGACACTGATACAGTTTCAGTGGTTGTTTGCTGAGTACACTGTATAAGCCTTGAATGCATGCAAGTTGCGTATAAACAGCAATGCTGTATTGTGCTGATAATGCTTTTGATCATTTATAAAAATGTTTCACACTTCTTTTCCCATTTTCACTATAACAATCCTGAGAGACAGATTACTTATTATTGCTATTCCAGTTTTAGAAAGAAGAAAGCTGAGGCTTATTGAGGTTAAGTGAGTCTAAGCTATTATGCAAAAAAACAAAACAAAACGAAATCTCTTGGCTATTAAATAGAAAGCATCTCAGATATTAATAGTTGAAACTAAGTTCTGAGATGCTTTCAACCCAGCAGCTTTCTTCTTTTACAAGCAAGTTTATTTTATGTATAACCTTTAACTCAGTTGTCAAGAAGGTAAATTTTGAAAGAGATGGAATGGCACAGCATCTTCATCCTTTCTTTTCTTAGGTCCACTGCCAAAATTCAGTTGAATAATTAGACATCTGTTCATTTATGAAATGCAGTTATTAGTATATGTGTCACAAAGTAAAAGGGTGAGACGTCTGGAAGGGAAACAATTACAATGGTGTTGGTGTGTTTAAAGGCTGCTTTATATAATGGCAATGCAGTGGGAATATTTTTTATCCAGTAAACACCTACTATTATGTGTCAGGCACTTGGAATACAGAAGTAAGTAGGCTACTGTCTCTTTCCACATGGGGCATCTTAGGGAGGAGACATGTCAGAAAAGACCAGATTTACCCCATCACAGAGCTGTTCTGTATCAGTCAGGACCCATCACTTTTTAACCTGATTATCACAAGTTAACAGGATATGGAATATCCACAAGGGGAAGGAAGGCAGGGGAGAAAAGAGAACACGCTGTATTCTGACTTGGACTGCAGATAGATGTTCAGGAAACTTGTTCCTGATAGCGATGATGGGTATAATGATTGTAGCTCCAAGATTACTAATCTTCCTAAGTATGCATAGTATATAAAACTGGAGTCAAAAATAGTTTATTCTCTCACTAACAATTCAGAGCTATTTATTTTAAGAAATATACTGTACACCCTTCTTTTGTCACGTTATCTGAAAATCCAGAGTAAAGAGTTCTGCACGTATTTGGCAAAGCTTTCAGGGAGAATGTCCTGTGCTAATCCTGCACCTCCCTGAGCATGGAGGATATGATCTTCATCTTTGTATCCCTGTTACTCAACAAAAGTAGAATAAATGATAGTTGAAAATACAATGATGTACTTGGAAATTAATCGAGGCCTGCAAAAGGTTAACCTTACTAGTGTCTTTAGTTGTTTCCACTTTTTGGCTATTAAGAATAATGCTACAATGAATATGTTTTCATTTCTCTGGGAAATATATTAATATCTAGAAGTGGAATTCTTGGGTCATATGATAACCCTGTTCCACATTTTGAGAAGCTAGCAAACTGTTTTCCGGTGTGGCTGCACCATTTTATAATTCTACCAGCAATGAATAAGAGTTCCAATTTCTCCTCATCCTTGTCAACACTCATTATTTTTGTGTTTTTTTATCATAGCCCTCATAATGGGTGGGACATGGTATCTCATGATTTTGATTTGCATTTCCCTATTGACAAATGATGTTGAGCATTTTTGATGTGCCATTTATACATTTTCTTTGGAGAAATGTCTGTTCATTCTTTTAAAAAATTTTTTGTCTTTTTATTGTTTAATTTTAAGAGGTTTTTATAGATTCTGGATACAAGTCTCTTATCAGATAGGTGATTTGCAAATGTTTTATCCATTCTGTGTGTTTTCTTTTCACTTTCTTGATAGTGTCCTTTAAAACAAAAGGTTTTAATTTTTATGAAGTCCAGTTTATTTTGGTTTTTATTTTCACTTGTGCTTTTGCATTGCTAACCTTATGTCCCAAACATTTACTTCTCTGTTTCCTAAGATTGTTATTTTTTAACTCTTAAATTTAAGTCTGTGATTGATTATTTTGAGTTGATTTTTAAATATGATGTGGTATAGAGTTCTAATTTCATTCCATTACGTGTAGCTATCTAGTTGTCCTGCACCATTTGTTGAAAAGATTATTGAGTGATCTTGGCACCATTAGCCAAAGTCTTTAATCTTAAAAGCAGAACATACTTACCTAGTTTCTCATCAATTACATTTAGGATAATAAATTTTCACCAGATACCAAAGTTTTTTCTATATCCCAGCAAGATTTTTATGTTGTTGAAGATTAATTTCTTTTCTCATTAATGCTCTTTAAACAAATATTTATTGAATACCTACCAGCTATTTGTGTGTGTGTGTGTGTACACACAAGCACATGTGCTTGGGACATAACAATGAATAAGAAAACATTATTGTAGGGAGATAAACAATAGAAAGAGAAATAAATCAGATAATTTCAAACAATAAGGATGTGAAAACAATAAAAATAGGCATCTGTGATAAAGAATGACTGGGAGGAGATGCCGCTCCAAAGTATGATCATGGAAGGCCTCTCTGAGAAATGCTGGACTAGGAGCTAGTCCTGTCCTGCAAAAGTCCTCATCCAGAAATAAAACTGGCATGCTCAAGGAGCAGAAGAAAGACCACTGTGCTTAAGTAGGAGAGTGTGTTCTGGCAAAGGGAAACAGTATTTCTTGACAGTTAGACAGGTGATCAGGAGAGCATGCATGTTTTTTAAAGAGCCTTGTAAACAGGTAATGTAGAGGAGGAAGAAATTTCCCTTTATCCGTTTAGGTTTTGTGGCCATTCTAAGAATTAAATAGACATGAACAGATTAACAGGAGAAAAAAATTAATTATGTACATACAGGAACCCCACAGAGATAAAAAATTTCCAAAGGCTGCCAAGCAATTGAGGCTTATATACCATCCTGAGTGGAGGAAAGGGATAAGATTCTGGAGCTTCAAGGGGGAAGGCAATTCCTGGAAAGGTGACATGTGGGAATGTTTGGTAAATAGAGGTTGTCCTGCCAGGCCCGTAAGTCTCTCAGGTGAAAATGCTATCTCTAGTAATGGATATCTCTTTTCCTAGTATTGACCCCCCTTCTAATTTAAATTTCCCTTTCAAAAAAGTAACTTCTGTTTTCAGAACTCTTATGTTTGTGGTTTCTCAAAATAACCTTAATGTCACAGAGGTATATTTTGGGTGGCATATTGTCCTACCCTTCATTAAGGAGTTAGGCTATTGTTTTAACTAGTGAAACAAGTCATATGGCATTGGGCCGGGGAGAATATAAGGAGGCATTTTAAAAGGAGAGTAAGACTCTTCCAAGCAGAGACCAGCTCAGCTAGCGCACTGCCGTAATAGTCCAAAAAGGATAAGACTGTGGCCTGGACTAGGATGATGTTAAAAGGTAAACTGAGGCATTTTAAGAGTGTTTGAATAAAAGTTGATTTAAACTGACTAGCACCAAACAGGAAATGGTTAGAAGCTAGGGAAAGACTTCTATAGGGAAAAGGCAGAGGCAAATTAAGGAAATTAATGATTAAATTATAACTGAAAGCCTAGTTAGCTGTTTGTGATTGGTTGTTTTAGTTTTATAACCCTGAGGTATTTACAGACTTTGGTTTTGGTTTGCTTACACAGGCTGCCATGCATCAGAGCTGCCTTAGTCGAATGGCCTCCGTATTTAATTAATTTAACAATGGTAATAATGAAGATGCAGGCAATGAAGAGATTTGAGATTTGTTTTGTAAGTTGATTTGACATGACTTGGTGAAGGGTTAGATATGATGCAAGTGAAAGGGAAATTAGGAATAACTTCTGTATTGCTACTTTCAGTAATTGCTAGATGCTAAGTGCTTTTTAATGAGATGAGGGATACTGGAGTGGAGGGAGCAAGTTTTAGGAGTGGAGTTTTGAATATGAAGAGCTATGAAGTAGGCGATTGGATCTATGAGTCTTGAGCTCAGGGAGGAAGTCAGGGCAAATTTTTTTTAGTCTGTCAAATTGAATCAAATCCCTTGGGAGAGATAGTATAGTTGAATACCTAAGGAGAGGGTATATCAAGAAAATCTAGAGAAGAATATTTGAGAAAGAGGAGTAATAAACCATCACATACAACTGAGAGAGAGTAAAATGAGAATAGAAAATTGACCATTTGGCAAGATGATGTCCTTTGGTTACATTGATGAATGCTGTTTCAGTAAGTGGCAGAGACAAAAATCACTGCTGAAGTAGGTTGAAGACAGAATGGGAACCAACAAAGCAAAGGCCATTCTTTTGAAGGAATGTTGGCTGAGGAGCAGAGAAGCAGAGCCCCAGGGCAGTATTAGATGGCCAGTACTACTGCATATTTTTTGCTGATGGAAATAATTCAGTGTGATGGAGAAGTTGGTAATGTACCGAGGATGCGGTAATAGAAGATTTGAGGCACATTGGAATAACAAAGGAGGGAGAGTTAAATTCTGTTGGGGGGCGTCTAAAAGGCTTTTCATGCGTGATTCAATACTTGAGCTGAAGCTCCAAAAAAAAGGTGGCATCCACCAGGAAGTGGAGCCAGCGGGGGAGCCCATCCCAGGAAATGGGAACAGGACCAGCATGAGCTAAGTCACAGAGACCGGGCACATTTGGGGGCAGTGGCATGTATGCAGGTTATTGTAACCAAAGCATAGGAAATTGAGCAGTAGGTGGTAGAGCTAGGTAGTTGTTAAAGTATAGAAAGCTCTGTACCACGTACTTAGAAGTATGAACTGCATCTAGTAGGACAATTGATAGGCTTTAAACAGAAGTGCTAGTCAATAAAATCAGCATTTTAGAAAAGTCATCCTGCTGGAGGTATAGAAGAATTCAAGAACCATACAAGAAATAAGGAAAGAAATCAGGAGACGGGGCACTCATTTGCCGGTAGGAAGGCCTGAACCAAAGCGCCTACTGTGGGGAAAGAGCGGCGTCGGGTGCCGAGCGTCTGAGGCTCAGTGACCGGCCCTCTGTGGGATGTGGGGAGGCAGTCTAGGATGATGCCCATTTTCCTGGCGGAGACATTAGTTGGATGGTGATGGCTCTCCCTAAAGGAAATAAATTGTGGGGGAAATGTTAGTTTAGTTCTGAACTTATTGATCAGAAGAGTTTTAGATTTAAGCAGTGTCTGCAAAGAAGGTGGATGAAGCCGTGAAGACAAATGTTAATTGCCCAGAATAACCACGTGGCCCGAGGGATGAGGGCACGGGTCTAGCAGACAACATGGATGAGCAGTGGCGGGACAACCAGCAAAACTGATTTTCCAGTAATAGAGAGGGGCGATCGACAGTGTTAGCTATTTCAGAGGCCTTGGTGAGTCTGCTAAATTTGATCATTTGAAGTCCAGGGTTACTTTAACTTCAGATTTAGTGTTCTGATGGAGAAAAGCTTTGTTGTAAGTGATTGAAATTCAACAGTTGAGGTATATGGATAGTAGTTTTGTGCTATTTTTAAAGGAGTTTAGCTTTCATTAAAGCTTCAGGAAATTACGGAATCATAGAATTTTTGGTTGTTTGCTGTTGGGTTTTGTATTAAAGTAGAAAGATCTGTGTTTATAGCCTGCAGGTAAACAGCCTATAGAAAATTTAAAAGTAGAATTTGGAAGACCTTAAGGATTTCCTCAAGGGAGCAAATGAAGAGATTAATGTTGAACAGAAGAGCAACTTTTCCTCTGATTCTGGAAGAAAAGACATGAGGGTAGGTGTAAGAGGTATATTCTTTCATAGGTTTGAAAACTTCATAGGTTTGAGAATTTCAGAAGGTAGAAGACCGAAATTTCTCTGTGAAGTGAGGAAATATGTTGGAAAGGAGATAAGGTTTGGAGAAAGCCAAGATGCATTGAGGCAAATTGGCTATTACTGGGGCATATTGTTAGATAAATGGTTTGAAGCAGGACTAAAGCTTAATTTTGAGCTTCATGCAGGGGAATCATATCAGTAATCTTGAACCACCAATCCTTGCTATATGTACAGGATCTGGCAGAAGTAATGCCCTAAAATTTCATATAGTGTGCTTGAGTGTGATACTGTTATGTTACAGAACTACATGCTTATGGTTTTGTCATAAAAGATCGGGTATAGATTACTAGCTCATTAAAAAGTGGTGTTATTTGTGCCAAACGTGGTATATCAAAGACTCAAAAAATCTTGATTAAATATAAGAAAAACTTTGTTACAACTGATTTAAATTTAAATTCTGTGTAGCAGTAATGAACTGATTTTATGGGAGATTGATTATCTGGCACCTACCCCGCTGTAAAAATTTCTCTTTACCGGTATCAGTGTCTCTTCCTAATTCCCTCATTTCACTGTCTGGGCTTGTAAAGGAAATATATGGAGACCTAGACATCATGTTTGAATTTTTCTTTATGATACCATAGGTTATTTATTTCTTAGTTTTTCACTAATCTAGAAATCACAAGAGTGTAAGTTGCTTTTAGAATTTATAATAGGAGAATGTTAAGATGCCTGACTTTGTATACCTTGAATCTCACACTGGCTCAAATTTTTGGTTTAATTGGTACTTTAATATGGGATTTTAATTTTTATAACAGATGTTTGATGTGCAACAAAGCATTTCCTGGGTATTTGGGGGAGGTGCCATCAGAACTGTCTTCAAATTAAAGTATTACTTACACTGTTGTTAGGTATTAGTGGAAAAAATACATAGCCATCTGGAGGGAGGGGATCAAATTTGTGAACGTAACTATGTCGACAGTGTTAGCATTTTTCAGTGATCATTTAAAACCAATCTGACGTTTCTCTGGAGCTTGAAACTTTAAAAATTCTGCTTCAGGTAAATGTAGCCTGTGACCTAAAGTCAGCTAAAATGGTCAAAGTTGTAAGTGAAAGGGCCCAAAGTTTTGCCATCTAAAATGTGCCTTTTGGGATATTGATTTTAAGCTGGTTATTATGAAACTAAAAACTTAGAAAGAACCTCTGACCGTCCCCCTTTCCTGCCTAAGAGTCAGATGGAAAAGCCTACTCCAGGAAGGACATCTTGGTATGCCCACCCTAGCATTAGATCTGAAGGATCAAAGCAGAGGCCTGTTAGCTGGTTATCCACCCTCCCTGGATCCATTGGTTCTGGTTGCCTAGCAGGACTCCGCATGCCAGCACACTCTTTTCAGCTACCTGCGAATGCCTTCACCCCACTTTCCCTGTCCCCTTTCTCCTTTGTCTATAATGGCATATAATAACTCAACTGCCCAATGCCTCTTTGGTCTCATTCTTATGGCACCCCCAAATGTGCATTCTTATAATAAACTGGACATTTTCTCCTGTTCATCTGATTATTAGTCCAGCTAGAAGAACTTAGAAAGTGGGAAGAAAAGCCCCCACATAAGTATATGAAAATAAGTGTTATATCTCTCCCAAAGGTTTTAAAATTTTAATTAAGCACTGAAAGAGAAACTAACTGCTGGCTTGTTTTAACTTTTTTAACATGAAAATGAACCCCTTCCTAGAGAACTAGCGTTTGTGTGTTTTGCACAAAGCTGCTTATGCCCTGAAAGAATAAGCAAAACAGTTTTATAATTAACTTGGCAGAAGTTCAAGTGATTTTTTTTTTCTTTTTCTCTATTACGAATTTCATTAAGTTTTTATGCTTTTAGTTTTTCCAACATGGAGGTAATAAACTGACTCTGGCAGACTGTGGTTTTTGCATGAAGCAAGCAGAAAAGTATGTTGTGAAAAGAGGGGAGATTGGTGTAGGGTAGACTATCTTAGCCAACCTTTCTGTTGTTGTAAAATTAAGCAATTCTTTTCCACAGCATATATTTCAAAAATAGATATTGCTTCACTCTATTTAATGGTTATTATTAATTCTTCTTCCTCTAAATGAAGTAGTGAATATGTGTAGGTTAGCTTTGAAAATACTGAGTTCTAATTTCAGATCACTATAATAATTAACAGTTATCTCAAACCTTATAAATTATCTGCTTTATGTTGCCACCCATCACTTCATGAATGTTTGATAGTCTCTAAAGAAATGTGTCAAAAAGGAGCAGAATTATAAAAATGATTTAGGAAGAACATGCAACTGTAGATTACAGGGGGTTTTTTAGTAGCATTTTATTTAAAAAGAGCAACACATATTTCTGCTTAAGTGGAAGCATGTATGTATACTGTTCTCACTTTCCTGGTGTTCTTCTGACTTTAAAACAAGTAAATTTCTGAATGGGAAAACTGAAGAGTGCATGTGTGTGAGAGTGTGTGCGTGTGTGTGCGTACGTGCATGCGTGTGTGTGTGTGTGTGTCCAGCAAACACCTGTTTTTCTTTGCACCACATTTTAAGATGCATTGTCTGACATGTAGGATAAAAATTTTCAAGAACACAGAAGTAAAACTGAAAAATGATTCTAAAAAGAGAAGTGGACTGAATAGTTAATGTAGTACTTCCATTTAAAAGCACAGCACTCTGAAAACTATAGTGTGTCACCATACTACAGTACGTATTACTGGTTACTCTTCTAGTGATGTTAGTAATAATAACTAATATTTATATAGCACCTTATTTGTATAGCACTTTGTGGTTTCCCTTTTCCAATATACTCTATTTAATTTATTCCTTATTTAATATGTTATTTAGTGCTTTATGGTTAACATATGTAAATAGCACTTTATACCAAGTCGTCTTTATCATTCTCACAGCACATGACCACTGAAACATACATACTGTTTTTATCTCTGCCTAAAGATGGGAAATGAAGCTCAAAAATGTTAGATGGTTTTATTGTTACTTTAGGTATGATATTATGAATAATCAACATTAATTTCGATCATTGTTTAATAATGGTTCCTGAAGGAATTTTAAAAGCTGGATAATTTTTTTTAGCACTGATGTGGGATTTGATCCCATCTAACTACTTTGAAAAATGTTTTTGGTTTTTATATGATGACATCATAACAATTTAGGAACTTTAGAACTACATTATTATATGATTTTAATTAATTGAGTTTTTCACCAGATATGTAAAAGCTTTTTTCCTCAAGAGAAAAATTTAATCTAAGATATACCACTTACTATCAGTCTTTGAAAGAAGAGAAGCATTTACAAGCATTATGTAAACAATGAGTCAGATATAGGGCATGTAACCACAACCCCACTATCTATTACAGGACATCAAAAAGGAATCTTTAAATACTAATACAGTGGAAGTCCTCCGTGTGGTTTTATTTGAAGAAAGAGAAAGAAAAGGCAGCTATTTTCAGATACAAATATTTATATTCCATAAACTGTCATTTAACATTTTGTTAATTCACAGATTACTTTTTTTGCAGTAAATTAGAAATTCAATTCAGATTTTTTAAAACTTGATCACATTTTACTGTGATTTTTGAAAGTGATAAAAAAATAAAGATATAATGATTGATTTATTAATGAATGAGCTAGATCATAGCCTATATTCTAAGTTACAAGGTGAATTTCTAATAAATATTCAATACTTTTTTGTAAACTGTTTGTTTTCCTGTGATAGCTGTAGTTATAATATTGTATTCATAAGTTTCTGTGAGACCATTGTATTTACATAATCATAGTAGGTGTTTGTATTAGAACATTGTATTTACTTATAGAAATTTTGCTTGGTCATTATTTTAATGCTGTTTTTAAACAGTGTCTTAAGAGTAAGGTTTTTTGATGCAGTGGAAACTTTTTCACTTGGCAAGTTAGGTTACAGCTGTGTTATCTATGTCACCTTGATGTACATAAACATGAATATTACAGGTGTTTTCTGTGCAGGCTCTTTAAAGGAAGTACCTGCTATTTCACAAAATGCTAGAGAAATGTGGGTGTGAAACATTTAACTTGTTCTTAATTGAAAGCTGTCAAGGAGTCACACTTTCATTTTTTTCATTTCTTTGCATAACCTTTAAGACCACTCTGTTTTACGTTTTTAATAATATCAATTCCATGATAAGCTAACTTGTTCTATTAGTAAGATGATTTACTTCAATCTAGTTACGCTTTCATTATCACTGTATTCCTTCCTTGATAAAATCTGTTGTTTTGTAAACATAAAAAAACTTAGCATATAAATGTTACCACTCCTGTGGACGTGCGTGTGTCATTGTTTGCATTGTGAACAAATATTTCTCATTCGCTTTTGCATCAGTACCCCAGGAAATTACGCTCTAGTTTCTTATTTGCCTTTCCTATTACAGGTCAACAAAAATCTCTCGTTTACTTCAGCGTCGTTCTCATCACAACCATCTAAGGCAAAACAGCCAAATGTGCTGGACACTGAACAGATTCTGCATCAGTTTGGTTTCACTCAAACAGGTGAGCCCCTTTCTTACCTTGACTATTCTTTTAAATGTTAGATGCTTTTTCCCCTCCCCCATGAATGTTTTTTATTTCACTTCAGAAATATAGCTCATAGCATTGTAATGGTCCATTTTCACATTTGAATTGTATTCTAACATCTTTTTTTCTTTAAAAATTATTAAAGTTATTTCAAAAGCAAATTTGAATTTGGTAACTTTAATAGTCGATACTCTCAATCTCTATTCTGTTGAATAGATAGTAATTTAAAAGTGCAAAACATGTGAGTTTTAAACATGTATGCTATTAAATCGGATTCATTTTCTCCTAGGTAAATGAACTATAATTGATTTTATATGTTATAATTCATTTCAAGGAATCCAGGGTAAAATGCATTTTATCAGAAATAGGATTCAACCTGCCAGTGATATCCTGTTTCTTCAAAGTTAGCAAATTAATAAAATAGTTACAAAAATCTCCATGAATCATGGAGTTGAAATCAACTATACAATTGCAAAATTTTAGGCTAATGTTTTAAATTAATTTGAATAAGTTTTTCAATGGACATCAAAGAAAAAGTATTTAGCTGAGAATATGACTTGAAAGATTGCTCTTTCTGTTTATATGTTTTTGACAGTATTTTTTCCTATCATTGAATTCTTTTAAAAAGAAGAGACAACAGAGAATAACAAAACAATTATCTTTGACAAAAAGGTTATAAGAAGAAGAAACTTGAGCTTAGAAAGATTGATACAATTTACTTAAAAATTGAGGGACAATACTTTCTACTTTGAAAATATTTGAAGTTTACCTATATAAGTTATTTTAATATTGCTTTATAAGTTACATATTATGGTAGGAAAATACTTGGATCGGGAATTCTTACGTTTACTCCTGGCTGCGCCTTTTATTATCCTTATTACCTGTGAACCTTAGAATATTCATTTGGAAACCAGAAATGTTGTTTACATTATATATTGTTGAAGTTCACCTAACAGCACACATGAAACACTTTGTAAGCATAAGATACTATACGAATATAATATACTTAAATTGTAAACATGATGAGTAAGTACATGTATGCTATCTTTGAAAATACTTTAAGTTCTAATTTAAAATCAGTATTATGATTAAGGTACCCAAACCTTAGAAATTTTGAACGTCTAATGTTCCACATATCTGCCAGAAGTTGGAACAATAGGGGTGGTCATTCTTATGTACAGTAGAGGGCTATCATGTGCTATCCCTTTAGACTCTTCTTACTCTCTGTACCCTAAAAGATACAGTAGACCATCTGTTCCCAAGTGCGCTGCACGTACCCCTGGGGGTACATGGTGGGCCATTCAGGAGTACGCAAAAAATAATCAGTGATGATGAATAAACAAATAAAGTAAAAAAAATGCAGAATGTTAGTTATGAAACAACAAATGTTAAATTTGAGTCACTGTTAATAGAGACACTTCAAAATTAGATCACATTAGCGAATGATGATTGGTGAGGGCGAGGCTATGAACCCTTCCCCTGAACTGCTGTTCTACCAACCATTACACACAGTTTCAGAGCGATCCATTTGTGACATTTCTAGAACTTCCCAAACATATAAATACATCTGTAGCCAGACTGTTTGATCAGTTTAGTTAGTGAGTTTAGTAAAAGTAAGCGTGTTGTATTTAATTGTGATTCTTCTCAAGTAGTTTTTTAATTTAATGTTTAACAAAGTTTCAGTTGTTATTGTGTTTTTTTAAGCATGTCAGTTATGGGTCAGTGGTGGAAAACAGGAATGGTTAAAAATCCAAAACTTGATGTGGATTATAACCCGTTGCCAAGTACTTTTCAACACGTCTGCAGCTACGAGTACAACCACACCGGAAGATAGTAAAAAGTTGCCTCAGACACTACACAGAAGAGAAGGAAATACTCTGGAGAGTATATTAAATATAGGTTTTCATTTGTAGGGACTGTCCTAAGCCTTTGTGTGTTGTGTGTAGGGAAATATATCCAACGGTTATATGCAACCCTCTCTACTCATGCAACATTTAGACAGCGGTTCTCAACCTGTGGGTCATGACCCCTTTGGGGGTCCAACGACCCTTTCACAGGGGTCACCTAAGACCATCGGAGAACACTTATTTCACAATATATAATTACATATTGTTTTTGTGATTAATCACTATGCTTTAATTATGTTTCTTTTATGGTTGGGGGTCACCACCACACGAGGAACTGTATTAAAGGGTCATGGCATTAAGAAGGTTGAGAACCACTGATTTAGAAACTAAACACCCTATGTATAAAAAGAAAGAAATACATTATTTTCAGCAGTTGTTACTTTGTACATGATGTCGGGAAAGAAAGACAATGAGAATGCATTTGAGGCTTCATACCCTATTACTTATCACATGACTAAATGTGGTAAAAACCACACCATAGCCGAAGATATAATTTCTCCTTGTATTATGGATACCATTTTTTGTATGTTTGGGGAAAAACACATCAGCAATCAGTGTTATCTCTTTTTCGAACAATACAATGTCTCAATGAATTCAGGAAATGTCTGACTATGTTGAAGCTGTAGTAGTAGATAGAATTAGAAAAAGCAAATTCTTTTCCATCCAGGTCAAGGAAAATCTAGATGTTACTGACTTACCTATTTTGCTTGTCATTGCAAGGTACTTGGTAAAAAATGAAATTGAGAAAAACCTGTTGCTTTGTTACCCATTGACCCACTGACAGAGAGTACCCCAGGCAAAGATATTTTTAATGCAATCAGTTGTTATTTCATTTAAAGGGGCATTAATTGGTCAAATTGTTGTGGCATATGCACTGATGGAGGCAAGCTTATGTCAGGTTGTTTTATAGGCCTACACGACTGCATTAAAGAAGTAGCTCCCCATGCACCATGGACTGCTCCATTCATGGACAAAGTCTTACATACAAACCTCTTCCTAGTGAACTGAAAGATGTTCCGGATGAGGCTGTAAAAGTATATTTTCTTAAGTCACAACCACGAAACTCCAGATTGTTTAAAGCACAGTGTGAAGAAATGAACACCATTCACAGCATATTCCTTTTGCATATGTGGCAAAGTATTTACATGGATGTTTGCACTTAGATATGAAGTCCAGGTATTTTTTTGAAGACCATCATTTCCCTCTTGCTCCAAAGTTTCAGGAGAGTGATTGGCTTCAAAGTCTTGCATATTTATCAAATATTTTTTCTAGAAATAAACTCAACTGTGACTTCAGAACAGCTCAATCACTATATTCAAAGTAACTGACAAAATTGAGTTGATGATTAAAAAACTGGACGTTTGGAAAGCGTGTATTGAAAGAGGTCAGCCTGAAGTTTTTGAAACTCTTTACAACTTCTTATCTGAGAATGACTTGCACCTATCCCAAAATGTGACGGAGATTATTGTTAAGTCACTTGGAAGATCTTAAAGTGTCTTTTTTATAAGCACTCCCCTCAACATGGAAAAGAAAACAACTGGACTGCAGATCCCTCTGATGAAGAATTCTTCAAAGAAGCTAAACTATCTATCAATGAAAAAGAGCAGTTAATCGAACTTTCGACTGATTTTTATAATTCTGATTTTAAAAGAAAGCATCTTATTACCTTCTGGGTAGATGTCAGTGAGGAATATGAACAGCTTAGTGAGAAGGCACTTGAATACCTCTTGCCATTACTAATACTGAATTAGTGGAGAGAGCTTTTTCTTTTTACACCTTCATAAAATATAAGTACCACAACAAGCTTAATGCAAGTCCAGATTTAAGACTGTATCTTGCATCTTTTGAACCTTATTTCAAGAAACTCAATGCATCAGAGCAAGCTCAGTGATGTCACCAATAATGTTTCAATCAGCTAGTAATCTGTATAACAATTACTACAAACTTTTCAGATAACACAGATGAATATTATTAATAATAAATTAAAAGTTTGTTAGATACGTGATCATCATTATCAATATTTAACTATTACAAATATTATAAAATTTAGTCTGTGGTTTATACTTTTAGTGTAGTAATTTTTTTTTCCTAACTTATTACCTCATTTCCACTACTTTACATTAAGATAGGCACTGACCAAAAGTAACAGCATTTAAAAACAGCTGTTTTAAAAACAAGGGGTACAGTTTATAGAAATGGGCTTAAAAGGGGTACACAAGTGAAAAAAGGTTGGGAGCCATTGCAGTAGACTCTCAGTTAACTGGAAATCAAACAACTGGCACTTGCAAGCAACTGGCAAAAAGATCAAAGAAATAATACTACATTTATCCATCATGGGTGACAGTTAATGAGAGTCTACTTATATTTATGCAGCATCTACCAAGCCCCCCAGTTGCCGGTTAACTGAGAGTCTACTGCACTTGTTTTCAGACTGTGCCATTTTAATGCGTAGGAGGTGGGAAATCTGTCTCCACCATTTGATCCCTATCCTCGTTCTCCTGAGATCTGAAATTCTTCTGAGAACAAATCATTCATTCCACATTTTAGGATTAAAGGCATAAACAAAAATGTTTGGTTGAGTTAATACGTTGATTAAAAATCATTCAAATAGTGTCTTCAGTTTGTCGGCAAACAAGGTGCAGATGATAGATATAAAATGTTTTTCTATTCTGTTAAGGATAAGAGCAGAGAGGATAGATAGGAAAGCCTTTGAAATGGAAGGGGGATTACCACCCAGATAAAGAATAAAGGAAAGCTGGGTATGATAAAGTCAAGCCTTCAGAGCTTCACCACTGTGCGTAGGATTAGCCCCCTTTGCTGTTCAGCTTTCCCTGGTCATACGGGCCTTGAGTTGAGGTATTTAGGTCATGCATGTTGCTCCATGTGTCCACTATCTTGGGAGCATTACCATTAAGCCGTATGATATACATGGTAACATTGTTTCACTTGATTTTGTTTTAGTTATTAATATGCCTGACCTTATTTTAAGGCATATCTTTCTATAAAATTTATTAAGATATCAGTGTATGGAAAATTTATAAAAGCAGAATATATGGTCTGCTACAAAATGGCCACATTAATCTATTTTATTCACATTAATCTATTTTTTTCCCACAATCTTTGTGGGGAGAAATTCCTACTTAGGGAACAGGTGAATGAGTTTCTACCCCCAGCTCCATCTCTCTCTTTTTCTTAATTGTTAAATTTATTGGGGTGATATTGGTTAGTAAAAATTACATAGGTACCAGGTGTACAATTCTACGGTGTATCATCTACATGTTGTGTTACGTGTTCATCACCCAGAGTCAGTTCTCTTTCCATCACCATGTGTTTGAGACCCCCTCTTTTCTTCCCCCCGCTTTCTCCCCACCCTGAGATAACCACTGGACTATTGATTATGTCCATGAGTTTTTGTTTCTTTGCTGCTTTCAACTTTGTGTTCCATATATGAGTGAAATCATAAGGTTCTTGGTTTTTTCTATCCAGTTTATTTTGCTTTGCAAGATGGTCTCAAGGTCCATCCATATTGTCATAAGTGGCCCTATTTCATCTTTTCTTATGGCTAAGTAATATTCCACTGTGTATATGTACCACAGCTTCTTTAGCCAGTCATCTAACAAAGGACACTTAGGCTGTTTCCATGACTTGGCCACCATGAGTAGTGTGCTGTGATGAACACTGGGGAGCATATGTCTTTGCGGAGTACGGTTTTCAAATTTTGGGGGTAGATACCCAGAAGTGGAATTGCCAGGTCATATGGTAACTCTATTCTTAGTTTTTTTGAGGCATCTCCGTACTGTGCTCCATTGTGGTTGTACCAGTCTCAGCTCCATTTCTAAGTGACTACAGAGTCCTCAACAACTTCTTCAGGACTCAGTTTTCTTATCCTTGCAGGTAAATAAGGGCTCTGGATGTGAAGAGTTTCTGCATTAAAAATTCTGTGATTCTATTCAGTATTCAAACTAGTTTTAAAAGGGGATGAATAGTTAAGTGTTCCTGACTATACAAATAAGCTATTAGAATCTGAAATACAGGACTACAAAAACAAATAATGTAGATAGGATTTCAGTAAGATATTTATTTCTAAATATCTATATTAATATTCAGGTGATATCGATAATGTTTGGCTTTGAACAGTATAAAGAAAGGCTGTTTATACAGGTAGTTAATATGGTCCCAGTAACCCTCCTGCTAGAGGCTTAAGAGCAGGGGTTGATTTGTGTGCATATGTGCATATGTGCATATGTGTGTGTGTGCATGCATGTGTGTATATGTGTGCATGTGCATGCATGTGTGTGTGTGTGTGTGTGTGTGTGTGTGTGTGTGAGAGAGAGAGAGAGACAGAGAGACAGAGAGACAAAGGGACAGAGGAACAGAGAGTTAGTTTATGTGCTAGAAGGCTAGGTTCCAAGGTGGGTTTATGTTCTGGTATGCTGTAACTTCTACTGACCTTATTCAGGGTGAGTCCTAGGTAATGGAGATGACTAGTAAAGTATTTCTTCCTTCTTTGGTTTGTATTCTTCAGTTTCTAGAATACTTGCTTTAGTCCTTCTAAAATCATTTTAAGTGGCTACTTTGTTTAAGGCCCTCATCTAAGGATATAGACTAAGTATTACAGTCTCTGCCCCCAGGGAGCTTACAGTCTGGTTAGGGAGACAAAGGAGCATACAAGCACACTATTTCAGAGTGGGATAAATTCTAAAATCACAGTATAAACAAAGTGTCCCTGGAATAAAGAGGGATAAAGCAGCCAAGAGGTTTCTCAGACTTACACGTCCAGCAGAACTCGTGATTCCCTAACCCCAAACCCGCCTTCCGCTTCCACTGCCACACGCCGGGTCTTCCCAGTCCCCTCACTCTCTACCACATTAACCCAGTCATTCAGGTAAAACTACCGGCCATTCCTGATTCCTCCCTGCCCTCCACTTTCCGTGTCCACTCTTGTCTCTCAGCTTATTCTCCCCATAGCAGCCAGCATGATTCTTTGAAAAATAAATTAGATCATATGGCTACCTTGCTTAAAACTCTTAAATGGCTTTCTGCCACAATTAGAATGAGTTCCAGTGTCTCTACCCTGTCTTATAACATAAAACCTTCCATGATCTTACCTTTGTCTTCATCAGCAGTGCCCACACCACACTGGTACCCACACATAGACACTTAGAAGACAGCTCGGCATAGCTCCGGAGTGCTTTGAGTCTTCGTTTAGCTGGAAGAAAGGATAAGATGAATGTGTTTAGGGAAGACTGAGTCTGCACGTGTACACTGGGGTCAAATTGTGCCCTGACGAGGAAATCACATTTTATTCTCTAGATAAAATAGAAGTATCCAATGGTATGAATATGAAACAGGATAAAATGTATTTTTTAAAAATACAGCTATTGCCTTAATGAGCTATGTGTTAGAGAGAAAAGCTTCTGGAAACAACTCTTACGAGATACTTACTTTGGGAATTGTTCATTAGGCTGCCCTCTGGGTTCTTCATGACAAAATAATAAATTAATTAATCCTATTAAAATTAAAACTATAAATCTTTTCCTGAGTAATTTGCTTGAGAAATAAAGTTGTACCATTGTATTTGTCAATAGTATTTTAATAAACTTGAAAGGAAAAAAAAGAAAATTTTAACATTTTTGACTAAATCATAGGTTATAGCTCATAATACCTTACCATGTAATGTGCATGTTATACTGCACCTCAAATCTGTTACCACACCTTTTAATATAATGAAGAAAATTATTGTTTACCTTAAAACAATAATAGCAACTTGTATTTGCATAAAAATTATGAAGTGCTTTCATATGTATCCTCATTTGATGCTCAATAAGACTCCCTGAGAAATAGGGTAAACATTAAAATCATAGACAGTGAAATCTTATTAGAGCTTCTAGGGCCTTGAAACTTTTGCTGTTTGGTCCCTTTATAGTGAAACTGAGAAGCAAAGGGGCTGACTTGTCTGAGTTCACCTGGCTAGTGGCAGTCGTCTCTAAAGCAAGATCTCCTGACTCCTAGCTCGGTATACTCACCCTTACCGCACCAAGCTGTCTGTTCCTAGAAAAGGGCACAAGTTCAGAGTGGACTGCCTGCTCAAGGTCCTCGTTGAGCCTGTGCCTGGAGCCGCTCCTTCATTCCTGGCTCATTGTCCTCTCACTCTGCCAAGAGGTCCCCCTGGTTATGGGTGTTACTTTGATACTTAAGCTTTAGAAATCTGTGCTACATCGCAAAGTAATAACCTGAGCAGTACTGTTTGGTATAGGTGTGGTTGTTAAAACTGAGATGTCTAAAAGATATTTTCTGAGAATTAATGAACATATTTTCTTTGACCTTTATATTTAATTTTGTGTTGGCCAATTATCAGTTTTTTTAAAAAATTTGGTTCCAGTGTTTAATTTTAAAGGTTTAGTGTCCAGGCAATTGAAGAGGTTCACTGCCGGGAAATTATGTTCTGTGACATAAGTTCGTCAGAACCCCAGATCCCATTTGGTCCTTATTATAGAAGTAAATTTTAAAATACGGATTATTCAGTAAGAAATAAAATCTAACACTGTTTGGGGGGTGGGGCAATATTAGCCAGAAGTGCTTACTCTATTGGTAGTGGGGTAGTTGAATCATATTTGAAGGACAGCATGTTTCATTTTTATGTTTTTGGTGTAGCTTTTCACAGCATTGCGCTAAATTCAGTTCAGTTCATATTCATTGGATGAGTCATACAAAATGAAATGAATCATTTTATTAATATGACTTTATTGATGTAGTCTTTCTATCATCTTTTTTCACTGTAGACTTGGAGGCAGAGTATAGTTTTTAAAAACAATAGCTTTGGTTTTCTCCATATTTTTTGTGCTCTCCTTTAGAACATATGAACACATACTGAACTTTATAGCCAACCATTAAATCTTAACTTTTTACCAGATCCTAAATGGTCAAGGTGTTTGATTTAAACAAATTTGCAACTTCATTCAAATGACTTCAGTATTGGTTAAGGTATCTGTCAAGTTAACATTTGTGCTTCTACATGTTGAATAATATTTGAAGAATATTATTTTTCCATTTACTTTGCATGTCCTTGGCAAGTAATACAGTTCTTCCCATGGCCAGGAGTAAAAATATTAAAATTAATTCTTAATATTAGGAATAATTTTTTCTAGTTAAATTTTATTTTTATTGTCTTCAAGATTTTAGTATTTCTTAAGGTGATAATTTATTATAGAGACGTGTAAAACTTTTCAAATAATGTAACTGAAATGTAAAATGAATCTTGGGTCCTGATTTCACCAGAGGTTCAGTGGTATCCTTATGTAACCCATTGTAGAAGGTAAATAACATGTAAACTGGAAACAAGGTGGTTCTTGTATTCAAAGGAAGAAAAAAATTTTTGGCAAAAATTAGGAATTAGAATAACTCTCAATAAACACAGCTGATGGTAAAAGGGGTGGTTTCCATTTTAAGAAAGGTAAAATGAGCTTCAAAGAACTTTCTCATCCCATCACAATTGGCAGTTTTCTGTTAGTATTACTTAATGAACTTTAAACTATTAATTGAAAAAGAATGTTTTATTGAATTCTGATTTCAAACCTCCAAAATTCCAAGACGTAAGTTGAGGTGGCAGGATGGGTAAAAGGAATTAATTCACTGTCATAGATAGTGTACAGAATTAACTGATTATTCTGTAGACAGATGCCCTTAAGTGTGCTTTATGGTACTAAAAAGAATAATGTTTTTATTACACAATTTTTAAAAGCAGAAATTTGTTGAATCTGAATTCAGAACATGTCCATTATGGCAGAAAATGCACTGGACCTAGGATCAGAAAGTCAGAAGAGTTGGGCCTGAGCCCTGGTTTGCTACTTCCCAGCTCTTACCTTGGGTAGTTGACTTAATCTCTTCAGGTATAATGTGTATTTTCTACTTTGTGTGAATTTTCTGCTTCATAGAATTGTGAGGGTCAGAAAAATATTTTTAATACGTTGAAATCCGTAAGATATTGTGAGAACAAACATGAGCGTTTATGGGAGATTCTTTCAGTTTTTTTGTTTGTTTTTTTTGTTTGTTTTTAAGTTTGAAATCATGCAATTTGCATTGAGGCCAAAGGAATGAAGGAACTCTTGTTTTTAAGACATGATTTAATAAAATGTTAAGTGATTATTATAGAAAAAAAGAATATATCAGAGAGGCAGATAATAAATAGAGAATTTTTAGAAGCAAGCCAAGAAAGACAAGATGAAGTAATGTTAAGAGGGAAATTTTCCAACGAGCACCTCAAATCTTAAATAATCCAACAGAACCCACTTAACCTTTTGAAACTTTGGCTTTCCGCATCTGTATCAGTCAGCACAAAAACCCTGTAGGTGGGACTTTTTCATATTTGGGTTTTCCTGGACACTGAGCAAACAACCTTGATCTTGTGGATTTTTTTCCTTTAACACTTAACTATTTTATATTCCCCTTCCACGAAGACTGAGATTTCACTGTTTAGACGTTTTTGGGGAGTCATTTATAATTGGATTCCCTAAAATCAATATTTGGTACATTAAAGGTATAAGGTGCCATTTTAGTAATCAATATCAGTATTTTTACTAAGAATTCTCCAGGGATCTGAGTTAATCCACTTACTAAAGATTAAAAGTTATCCTCAGTTGTAATAAAAGCCCTGAATAATGTCATATGAATTAGTAAAGTGTTTCTAATGCTGTTAATAATTCTATGTATTTATCATTCCTTAATTTAAAAGTCATTTTATCAACTCTACTAAAATATTAATATACTTAATGAATGGTTCTTCATGCACAAAGATATGCATTTAGTATTAATGTCCCCACTGAGATACTAACTTTGTCCTAATCTTAGAGGGGAGGAGAATATGAATGCAAACTCTTCTCTTCATTTAAATCTGTTGATTTGAATGAGCTTAAATATTTCTAGCCATTTGTTTTTTAAGAGGCTATTTTATGTGATAGTTACATAGTTAGTATCTGGTTCCAAACTTACAATTTTCAACTTTTTTCTCCAATCTGTTAAAAATAGAAAACTTACTTGAAGGTATTTTTGTTCACATTTCTGTGTGTGTGTGTTTAGTTTAAGAACCCACTAAATTTAGTTATCAAAGAATATTTGTAGTTGCATTTGCTCAGTGGATTAACTTTGAAAGTGAAATAATTGTACTCATGTTCAGTGAAAAATAAAAAGGAACTACAAACCATTAACTAAGAAATTAGAGTGAGATCTTATTGATTTAATGAATATGAAAGCTACATAATTTAATCTTAACATAGCCAAAATACATGCAAAATTATTAAATTTGTATTTTATAGATGTGCTGATGTTTACCTTTCCCAAAGCTTTCCAGTTGATATATTAACAACTTCTTAATTTGGCTTTTTTATATTTTAAAGATTTATAGAAGTTATTTGCATATAGCATCTTTTTTTAAAAAAATTAAATATAAAATTTTGAGAGTTTAGGCAAAGCTTAAGAGAACTAATGTAGTATATGTGGCTCTTAAGTCTGAAATCTAATCTCAGGAAAGATATTTAGCCTCTAATTTGTATAACAAGAGATGTAAGTTAACCACTTTTTGTCGTGCATGCAGCAGAAATGCAATCATTGCCATAAGTGAGGTCGCGTTTCCTGAAAGAAGCTTCTGTGGTTTACTCCTCTCTCATTTCTGGGGACGGCATTGCTGTTCTTTCAGGTGGATATTGGACTCTTCTTGGACTCCTCCTTTTCATTTTCCTTTTTTTAACTACTCACTCTGAGTCTTCTCATTTCTTTATTCTAAATCTCTCCGAATTTACCAATTGTCCTTTTAATCTTCCTCATTTCTTTCTTACCCTGTTCCTTTTTTTCTAGTAGTGAAGTTTTGTGGATGTCATTACGTCCTTCTAAATCTCTCTTAGTAAAGTTATTTCCTCGTGAGGTGATGTTTCCTCTGTGTTAAATTTCCTCATCTGTTTATGTACCCTTTTTTTTTCCTTTCATGCCAATGGTTTGGGTTTTCTTTTTTCTTTATTTCTGATATCCTTGGCATGTGTTCACTTTTAAAACTGAAGTACTCAGTGTAAATTTGGTGCCCATGACATCCCTCTTCTATTGTGTAGGAACTCTGAATCTTGCTCCTTGGTTCACCTTACCAGAAAGTCTGCTGAGAACTTTGTATATAGCTAAGACATACTAACCGGCAGCTTAATTCAAGGTAAGCACTCAAGATAAATGATTCAGGCTGTCACTATTTCTCAGAATGAGAAGAAGTGAGGCAACAGTATCCACTCTAGAAGTCTTCACTCTTCCCAAATGCTCTGTTCAATATTAACTTTAGAGACAGTTTCACTGATTATTTATTTATTAATCACCTGAGGTGAATTCTCGGCAGCTTCCATTTTATGTGGGAGCTGCAGCCTGTTTGGCCTGTGCTTTTACATGTGAACCTTCAATTATTTTTTCTGGGTTTTCTTTTGTCTGCTACCAAATGTCTGAATCTTTGTTCATAGGTCTTCTGAGTTTCATTGTCACATAGATTCTCTATCACTGCAGCTTGATGTTTTCAGACAGATGTCTCTAATAACTTCATTTTCTATACATTGGTTCCAATTTCTAATCTTTTTTTTTTCGAGGTCACCGTTTACTTTCACATTGCTAATACCAAAGGTCAGTTCTTTGTCATTATCTTACGTAGCAGCATTTGCCACATTTGATCACTGCTTAATACTTTGGTTGCTAGGACACCACGTTATCAATTCTCCTCTCATCTCATTAGCCACTGTTTTCTTATCCTTTGCTGATTCTTCTTTTCTTCCATGTCTTATTAGATTGTCCCACTGCAGTCTTATCCTCTGTATATGAGTATGTTCACTTCCTTGGGAATCACATGACTAAATAAAACCCAAATGCCAGTGATAAATATTCCAAATATTTATCTTTAGCCCAGACCTATTTTCTGAACTCTAAGCTTGCACAATTCAATATGGTAGTCTCCAGCCTTATATAGTAATTGAATAAATGTGGGTAGTGTGACTTAAGAACTAAATGTTTAATTTCTTTTTTTTTTAATTCATTTTTATTGTCAGACTTATTGGGGTGACATCTGTTAGCAAGGATTACATAGGTTTCAGGCATACAATTCTACAGTGCATTGTCAATTTGTTGTATAATAAGTTCACCACCTAATGTGACTTCTCTTTCCATCACCTTATATTCAGCTTCCCCCCCACCCCCTACCCTTTCTCCCCTCCCCATCCCATCCGTCCCCAAACAAAGATTAAACTATTGATTGTGTCCATGGGTTATTTGTTTCTTCATTTCTTTTTTCTTTGCTTTCAGTTTTATATTCCACATATGAGTGAAGTCATACAGTTCTGTGTTTTTTCTGTCTGGCTTATTTCACTAAGCATGATGATCTCCAGGTCCATCCATTTTGTTGCAAATGGCAATATTTCATCTTTTCTTACAGCTGAGTAATATTCCATTGTGTATATGTACCACAACTTCTTTATCCAGTCATCTGTCGCAGGG
>PVJL010006882.1:0-85410 GCA_004026885.1 Lyroderma lyra | reverse complement strand
CAGAGAAACACGCGTTTCTAAACAAAAATGTGGAAGGCTGTTGATATGGTAGCTACTATATTCAAACTAATTGACTGAAATCTGGCATCCCAAATGTAATTCAGAAACACTGAATTACATCAGATTAATAGCTGGAAAACCCAATAGTATGCAATCTTATAAATGACAAATGCGGCACTTCAATAGCACCTTTACTTTAGATGTTCCTTTGGCCAAGAGTGTCCCCTGACCCCTGAGTTTGTCCTCGAAGCTCAGATTCCACATCACCTGCAAGGAACCTGCTTCACGAGCCCACCGCAGCGCTCCACTCACATACCCAGCTTGTTTCCATCACGTTCCATTGTCCATTGTCCTTGACTCTAACTGCTGGTTACTTCCCCTGCTTCAGGCCACAAGCCTCATGAGGGCAAGACTCTGTCTTACTGACATCTGATTTCCTATCTTCTAATGCCCAGGACCTAGCAGGCACCCAGTACACAATGGCTAAGTGGATAAATAAACGACAGAAAACTATAATCATAGCCACCTAACACTGTGTAGTGACACTGTGACCACCTCTGAACATGCTGATAAATACATATACAAGGTGCTCTATAAGTTTCGACAAGCAGAGCATTTGTGCTCACAGAATTTGTGATCTTCATTTCAACAGAGTAAGCCTTATATGAGCTGATGATGTCACTGCAGAAATGGGATAATTGCAGGTAGTAAATCTCATTTTACTAGCAACAACAAAGACAACAAACTTGCTCTCAAATTTATTTGGCACCTACAGAACACACTTTGCTGTCAAGAGCATTACATTAAACTTTTAAAACCTTTTAAACCCAGATACAGAAAAGGATTTCACCATCAGGCCCCTGACTGGTGATTTAGCACAATAAAAGGCCTGGGAAAGTGGGAAGGAAATGTTCATTCTTCCTGAGTTCTCTCTGTGCCAGTTAAACTGCTGATTCATCTGTTGGAAAATTCCTATTTAATTCCCCAGGGTCAAAGTTACGAACACATGAAAATCATATGTCAGTGAAGTTTTGAAACATGTGTTAATATATATATTAACACAAATCCAATGAGTCATCTGTAATTTTAAAAATGTTTGCTAGCTATTTAAGTAAAATGTGTCATCTCAGATGCCTGTAAAAAATCAGTAGCAAATGAGGTCGTGCTCACTGCGTTATTATTTACCCGCACTATAGTGGACACATGTTAGCCACAATAAACGTTTCACAGAAAGAAAAGAAAACGGAAGCAAAGATTAGTATCTAAAACCAACGTCAAGCTGAAAATTGTAGGCTAAGATATTTTTCCCTTGTTTCCCTTGATAACTGAAACACATGATTCATATGTACCTAAGAGGACAAGGGACACTCAGGAACAAATGAGAAGTTAGAAAAAACCAAAAACTTAAAATATCTAACATTGTGTTCAGTGTATTTGGTGAACATGGAACACAAGAGCGTGCACTATCTCTGATTCAATATCCTCGAAACAGGAATTCTTAGACTGACAAACAGAAGATGGAGCTCACAGAGGCCAAGGCCACATATGAGTTGTGCAGCGCCCCCCGCCCCCCCTCCCCAGCGGTTACTGGGTCAGGTCAAACTTCATTCTGAGCAGCCTGCTCTTAACTAAAGGCTCTGGGCAGGCTAGGCTTGTTAGTCAGGCTTGGCCACTGCTGCTACTGCAGCAGCGCCTGGGAGCCCTGCCTATCCACTCTCTCCTCCCACTGAGGGAAGACGTCCACTTCTCCAGGAACTCACCACAGGACTATTTAAAGCACAGCTAAATGAAACTTTCAGGCTAGTGAACGCGGCTTGATAGTTTCAGGCTTGCTAACATGGCAAACTGCTCGTGTCTCTTTCTAAGCACATTCTTTTGCTTTGTAAAATGGGCCTCAAATGTTCCTAAAAGACTAGTTAATTTAACCGCAGTCACAAAATGCACTTTGTAGAAAAATTAAAGCGTGTGTAGCAAAGAGGGGAGCAAGGAAATTCACTGAAGAAGAAGAGTAAAAGCAAAAGCTCTTTGTAGGAAAATAAAATAAGAAAAATGACTACTGTGTCTATTAACAGGATGCTTGAATTTGATTAGAGACTAAAGAAATATAACATCTGGAAAGTTAACAGAAACATTACTCACTGTTTCCTAAGATCTTATCAAACATTAAGCAACCTTAGTAATTCCTTGGACTTCTTATTTAAAGGTGAATGTTTTCATTGGTGGTGAGTTTCATTTTGCTCTGAGTGGTCCATGGAAGTCTGTATAATCAGAGTCTGGAAATGGGGGGGAAATGGTATCCACCCATCAACAAATGCAGCCCCGCAAACCAGGCAGGCAGGTCCCAATGACCAGATGCCTGGGCACTATTTGCTATGGGAACTAGGGAAGGACAGGTATTGATTTTCTAGACCCTGGAAGCTCACAGCACTTCCTCAGTGCCGAGAACCAACTCAGTGTCTTTAACTGCAAGAGAGAACTAATAAAGATTGCATTAGATGAATTTACATAGTCAATTCTACAAAATTTCCACTTGGTTCAAGCTGTGAAATAGGAATATGCTCTTGTGATGACAAGGAATGTGAAAATGTGATTCTTCACCCAATTCCATGGCAAAAGGCATACAGATGTTCCAGCAGTAGCAACCTTCGGATTTGTTCTCAATTCCTGAGCAAGCATCAGGGTTTCCCAGGACTAGTTGTAACTTGGTGCAACAATCAAAGGAAAACAAAAAGCCGTCAGGCAGCCACATGGGATCGAAACAGCACAGAGGCGAACCAGGTAGGCATACAGGCCTCTATGCAAACAGATTCATTTGTCAAATTCTTTTTTGAAAACCTAGCAAGATAGGGGGAGAAGCAGTTTTGCACCCAATTCTGGGGAGGAGGAAAGCTGGCTGCACAGTGTGAAGGGGAAGTGAGCAGGATGGGGTTTAGAAGTTCCTAAGAGTCGGAGGCAGGGAAGCTTAATTTCAAACTGCAGATGGCAGACCACCAGGGTGCTGCTTGTCTTAAGAAGCAAACATGTGAAAATCGGCTGGATGTCAAAGGGAACACTGCATCATTTAATGATTACAAGTTCTGAAATTCAAACACATGAGCACAGAACTGAGCAAAAAATTAAATGTATCCCCATAAAAAAACAATCACAGGTCTGGGCCTTAGTCCTTGGGTTGGAATGGGAAGTCCAGTCAGTGCGAACAGGGCTGATGCAGGCTGCCCTGCTGGAACCTTTCCCAACCCCCGCCCCGCCCCATATAGTCACCGGGTCCCTCCCACCTGCCAACTCGTTTCTGCCTCAGGCCCTTTGCACCGGCTAATACCTTGCTTGGGAGAGCTTCTCCTCCCGAAACCTTCCTAATTTTGCATGTGTGTGCACACACACAACACAAACACATGCACACACAACACATATGGAAGCACATACAACATGCCCCTCATACACCCTACACTCAAGAATGTGCCCCTGGTTAAGATTTTGCTTTGACTTTTAAGAGATATCTAACATTTCCTATAGAAAGATGTAGGAAAAAGTGAACACAGAATACTAGCCTGAATAAGAAGAAAGCGAGGGAAATCTATGCACATTACAGCATAAATACAAAAGATCTACATTCAGAGAAGGAAAGCCTTGTCCACCTGCTCTCCACAAAAAAGTAAATGCCAGTTAACCACTCTTACCTCAGATCAGCAACCAGATCCCATCAAATTTAATTACCATTTCAAGGACTCATCAGTGATCCATCATTTTAATATAAAAAATTTAAGACATTTAATACTAAATGCTATACAAAATATTTTTAACAATAGCACGATTAAATGTACAAAACCAGTTAAGTAAAGTTTGAATGTTTTGCAAATGGAGAAACAAAAATAAACCAAGATGTGGATTTTTCATGATTTAATAACAAAGTGAAGGTAAGAAGAGGATGATGAAGCTATAGGCATTTCTCTTCTGACACTGGGTGGTACCAACCCTTATTCTAACCAATAATGCTTACTATTGGGTGTAAGTGTACATTCCTACTTAGGGCTTGGGGGTGAAGCAAATCATAGAAAGCTGAATCTGCATTTTATTCTTTCAAAGTGCAGTCAGGACCTGCTCGGACGGCACTTAAGGAGACAGATTCCTCCAGAACTGAAGTCTCCTTAGATGTACCCATTAGGGACTTAGAAGTTAGTGCACAAACATTTGAAGACAGGGGTTGGCCATCTGTCTATGTAACATGGAGAAGGGGTTCCAGCCTGGCTGACATCTAACAAGTGGTGTCCCCATTACTTCTGGGGATGTCAAGTGCATCACCAGGTGAAGACCAGTATCTTCAGACAGAATCTCAGAAAGCTAGATCATTCCTTAGCACCCTGCATGGGGCTCCAGCCCCCTTCCAGAAAGACCAGTTCTAACTTCATGCATTAAAACCAAACTTCACCATATGCAGGCACCACGGGGCCTGTACCTGTTCTGTAGTCTTAGTATGAGAAAGGATTTCTCTGCCAAGGTGAAGTCTGAAGCCTATCTGTGGAGTTCTTCCTACTGGTAACACCTCATGACTGCTTCATTCTGCCTTGTCTCTGGGATAAGCAGAAGGGACACAGCTCTGGGACAGGGGACTGACTGCCAGACAGGCCCAGAGGCCTGTGGGACCTACCCAAGAGCAAAGCACTCGCCACGGGGCTGTCTGCTCACCCCCTGGACCTAGCTCGAGTTTCTCTGTAAGTCAGACAGTCTAAAGACTGAACTCTTTTGCTGCTGTGAACTCTCTAAAGACTTTTACTACATGTCAGAATCAGTTTTCAGCTTGATTTATTACAAGAACAAATACAGGAAATTGTATCTGATGTGGACAAGTCTGGACCAGTTAAATCGTCACAAATACCATGGTGCTAACAAGGCCAGAGTTACAAGGTATAATTCACATGTCGGCCAGTTAACTTTAAGTTCCATGGACTCCAAATGCAGCCATGAACCCAGCTGGCTGGCCATCACAGACATTTATGACCTTGGTATTAATGTAATTTGTGGGCCTGATGGTGTGGGTGAGAGACATGGATGGAGGGAGTACAGCCTGTAATGAATTTGGAAAGTGCATGTCCCAAGACTGCACAGTGGCATCATTTATCTACAAACAGAATATTCTGATGACAACCCATGATGAGCAAAATATTAAATGTCAAAGTAAATGTAATTTTCTAAAATTATTGATGAATTAGTCCCTTACTTTCTTAACAATTCAGGCCTTAGTTTTTCATAATAAATCTTTAGGATGGGGAACAAGAAAATAAAATGCAAATGAAGTAATCTAAAATACTTGTGCTTTATATCTAATAAATTATAAAATAATAAGACCTACTAAAACTCACTGAGCACACTCTGTGCCAGGCATTATTCTGAGTACTTACACTAATTCTAACTATCATCTGAGGAAGGTTTAATAATTCACAAATGTTCACAGACTGCTGACCATGTTTTGGGTGCTGTTCTGGGTGCACAGGGCCACCTCTGCAGAGAAAACAGATAAAACCCTCTGTCTTCAGGGGTAAAGAAAACTAAGGCACAGACTACTTTGCCCAAGGTCACCAAGTCAGTAGCTGGGATTTAAGAAACGGAAATGAGCTCCAGAATTCTTATTCTGTGCAGAGCTTCTTCTGCAGAAGCTCTTTTTCAACCTGGAAGAAGGAAGCTTCAAAGAAGGACCTAGACCCCCAGAATTCCAACACTAAGAGAAAGATATTATAGCATCTAGTCCAAACAATACAGTTGTGTGTGCCACATCTTCCCATTTCCCAAGCCATGGTTGATGTCCCCAGACACGGCATTCCTCCCTCTGAGCTGCGTGCTACCCCAGAATCCTTCAGTCCAGCATCGTGAGCAGCCATGGGCGGCCATGCAGACCACATCCTTATTACATGATTATCGGATTTCTTGAGAGACTAAGAACCTTACCCAAGGCAGTGGGACAAGCAACTGACTGCAGTCAGTTCAGAAGCCCACGGGCTCATCCCACTCTTCACTCACCCCTCCATGTTACAACAACTTGCCCACATAGTATGTTTAGTATACAGTTGTTCCCTGCTTACCTACAGCTTCTCTTTCTGTGGTTTTAGTTACCCATGGTCAACCACAGTCTGAAAATATTAAGTGGAAAATTCCAGAAAGAAACAGTTCGTAAGTTTTCAATTGCTCCTCATTCTGAGTAAGATGCTGAAATCACACATTGTCCCATTCTGTTCCACCTGGGACGTGAATCATTCCTTTGTCCAGCATCTACACACTTATACATATGGGACAGAAAGATATTTTGAGAGAGAGATCACACTCACATAACTTTTGTTACAGTATACTGTAATAATTGTTTTATTTTATTATTAGTCACGGTTAATCTCTTACTGTGCTAAAATTGTAAGTTAAGCTTTATCATAGATACATGTATGGAGAAAACATAGTCTATGTAGGGTTTGGTACCATCTGCAGTTTCAGGCTACCACTGAGGATCTTGGAATATGTCTCCATGGATAAGAAGGAACTGCTGTGTAGATTTCCCAGTGAATCATATATAAGAGTATACGAGGTTGGACAATTAAGTTCACGAACTCATCCTAGAAAAAGTGCTACATACCTCACTGTTGAATATTATCACAGTCACCGTCAAAGTATTCCCCTTGGGAAGCAATGCACCTACGCCAGTGCCTAGTCCACCCTTCAAAGCAATTTTGGAACTTTTTTCTGGAATGGCCATCAGAGCTGTCATCATCATCCCCCAAATCTGACAATTATGACACCTTACCAAGTTGTTTGTACAGTGCTGCCAACGTAAGCGCACAGTGGCAAGTTCACAAACTTAACTGTTAGATTTGGGGCATGACCATAGCTCTGATGGCCATTCCAGAAAAAGAGTTCCAAAATTGCTTTGAAGGGTGGACTAGGCACTGGTGTCAGTGCACAGCTTCCCAAGGGGAGTACTTGGAAGGGGACCATAGTGATACTCAGCAATGAGGTGTGCAGCACTTTTTCTAGGATGAGCTCGTGAAATTAATAGTCCGACTTCATATATAGAGTGTTCCAAAAAATGTAGACACACTTTAACAGCTGGTAACTCACACAATTTTCTCTCCTTTTCAGGTGCAACTGATTTGAAATAATGGGTAAGGACTGGTGAATATGGGATACCCTCTGTGTTCACCAGACCTCACACCACTACACTTTTTTAGGAAGGGATACATAAGAGACAGAGTTTACAGTACAAAACCAGAAACAGTAGGCCAATTGAAGGCAGCTATTGAGAAGAACGTGCACAAATACCAAGAAAACGAATCTTAATGTTTGCGGTTCCGTTGTTTTGCATTGCCAACAGAGCCTGGACCAGAACAGTCATCAATTTGAAAACAGGTGTTGAAAAAAAATGATTCAGTTCTGTAGATTCCTTTAAAGTTTGAAAATAAACCGTATGTTCAAAGACACTGACTTTATAATCAAAGTGTGTTAATGTTTTTTGGGACACCCTCTATATTCCACATACAGTTAAGAGCAACTGAACAAGCAAACTGAACAGGTTTAACAGTTTTCCACCTCTAATTCATCAGCATAACTTATTGTCATCATGAACTCCCACTTGAGTTAAAAAAAAAAAAAGGTAACCAGATAAAGTCTTTAGGCTACAGAATTTATAATATATAATCTTAATATACAGGTTTTTTTTTTTTGGATTCTCTAGTTTGGGGCCTTTAAAACACCTATCCCCCCAACTCCCAATCCCCATCTCTCCAAACACATTGTTGTGTGTGTACGAATTTTCAAGGACAGTTTCAGTGAAAAGAAGGCAGGTACATAGAACTCATAAACCCAGCGATTTTAATTAGGGTGCATCAAAAGGGGATGGGGGAGCGAGCTTGAGTCCTGGGAACAACGATGTCAAGCGGACTTCAGACTCCCAGAGTGGGACATGTGAGAAATGACGGGCAGGCCCCATCTGGCCCCAAGGAATCAAGTAAGATGGGAGCTGGAGGGCTTTGTGGTTGGAGCACCTGAAGATGGGGTTGAAGGCACTGGCTCTCTTTCTGCTAACGGTTGACAGGTGTCTTTGGCCTGAGTGACAGGCTGAGCACACCTCCCACAGAGCTCAGATACTGGATGGTTCCGGAGCATCTGGGGACAGCTGCTCTGGTCCAGAGTGAGCTCTTTAACATCTAGTGAAGCAACCTGGCATTATTCAAAGTTTTTAGAGCTAGAAATCCTTTCGGTTAAAACACATGAACACACAGAGGTGGTCTAGTAACTGTAACCCCATCTCATAGAAAAGATACAGATGCGTGATTGAAGATCCTCTTCTGAAGGTGGTGGGAGGGACTCTGATCACTAGGAAACACTGCAAAAAATTCAGGAGGCACAGGGACAGGGCTAATTATTGGACAGGAAATGGCAACAACACCCACCTAGCAGTTACCATGAGAAGAAAAATGCAGAGAGAGCTGCCCCAGAGTGAAGGGCCAGCAGAAACCAGAGGTCCATGTTCCCAGCAGGCTGTGGGCTCTAAGGCGGTTCCTCTAACTAGTGACGGGGACAAGGCCACGGGCTTCTTTGGAAAAATGTATGTTTTGACTGCCATCACTGAATTTCATGAGCATTTAAGGAAAATCCTCTGCAACACCTAAGTTTCATTCATTAGAGAAATTCTAATTGAACAACTCCTACGCGCTTCTTGGTTCTTCAGTATACAGCAGACTCTCTGTTACCTGGAGCATTCTGCCAGCTGCTTGAGAGTACTGGTTGCTTGAGTTCTGGGTAACAGAGTCTACTTACATTTATCTGGCATCTACCAATCCCCACGTGTGCCAGAGTTTACAGTTTTTAGAGCAAAGGAAATGCAGTTAAGTGACATCATGAGCCCTGTTTCCTGAGCATAAAAACAAACTTCATCTGCTATATTAACCCCAAATACAATCAAACCCCTGAAATTAAACCAGCCATGAATGAGTTTAAGATCCTTTCTTAACAATACTTTTTGTAAATAAGTTATCTGTCCATGGGCAGAAACCTAAATGCAGGTTGCATAGTTGGCCTTTTTATAAGTAACATTGCATGCTAGCAAGCAATAAAGGGGTGTGAGGAAGATTCTAAATTTTATAAGCAAAAAGTGCAATAAAACACATGCAATAATACTTCCTTTAAAGCCCAAATACTTCCAAATGATTAAAGAGTTAAAGATTATCAATGCCTTTCAAGAAAAAATATCTAATGATTCTTTGCAAATTTACATGCACGAATACTATCCACAGGCTGACCTTCGCTTTGGTCTCTGCTATGAAAGCAGAGTGGAGGGACCTACCTGCTGTCTGTTGTTGGGCATGTGGGGCAGCATGGTGGACACGTGGAACATGAGTTCATAATCTTTGTACGTGGTGTAGAGGGAGTGAGTTCCGGTAGAGTCAGCTAGAGACAAAGATAGATTATAAAAACAAGTTAGGCCACCGCAAAATTAGCGATTTAACACTTTAACACTATTACACAAGGCAGTGAAACTAAAAAAGCAAACCACTCAGCCATATACAACCGGTGTCTTGATGCTCACCCTGCCTGCACACGATGTACTGTTTCTACCACCTTCCAACCCACATCTGGAAACTGAAAGTGTCCTTTTCTCCTTATCTGCTCTCACCCATGTGATTCCTACTGAGCTCATGGTCCCCCCTCCTTCTCCATTGTTGCCTTGGTAGTACTGAAGGGATGGCCCATCACTGGGGAGGTGCTTGTACCAGAGGCATGAGTGGAGCTGCGGCCGGTGCAGGTATGGAGCGACTGTTTGCAGGGTATGAGCTAACCAGCAGTTATTCCTGACCCTCCTAGTGAGTGTGTCTATTTACCATTAATTCTTAGTTAGAACCCAGAAAAATGAAAGGGGATTGACTTAATAAGGAAATGGGAACAAAAAAATGTTAATGATTTCTTTTTTAAATGATGTAACTAATTTTCTTCTCTTTTCAACAAGCAATGTAATGATAAGATTAAGACCATGGAGAATTAATGTGATCTCTTACTGTACATTATGCACTGACACACGTTAAAAAACTATGACAAGTGAACCCTATTCATCATACAGTGATTCAACTTTGGAAAGCAGAATGATTCCCTGCATATTCAAAATCCATCCATATTATCAATAGATTACCTCAAATTGAGAGTGTCAGATGTCCAAACCAACATGGTGAATATAAAATATTTAAGTAACAATTTTAGGATATAGTTTTGAACCACTTCACTTTAGATAAAGACAAAAAGATAAATACAAATTAAAATGTAAACAGAATTCAAGACTTCCTTTCTCAATCCTTGATCTACATATAGGTTTATTTTTCTACCTTTCAAACCACAAGAAACAATACTGTTTAATATCATTTAAAAACAAAGTTTATTCTATTGTATCTGTTGGGTAAACTCTATGTAGTCTCTTCGGTTAACCTCTTTCTAATCGAAAAATTTTTTAATTTACCTTAAAAACATTAAAACATCTAACCTTCATGGGCCTTTCTGGATCCTGCAGTATGGTTTTATTTCCAGTGTTTATATCCAACTCAGAAATAGTCCTGAAAATCTTCTACAAAAAATATATACAGTTTTGCACACCCTGAAAAGGTACTCAGAGAGGCAATATCATAAATATTTATACAAGGACATTGATAAATCAACTTGCAGATGGTCAGAGAGGATATTTGTCTAATAAGATATATATATTAACCAGTCCCAAAATAGAAGAGATTTTCACTTTTAAGTCTTCATTAAATGCACATTTGTTATTTGTCATGGGACTTCTTAGAAAGTTACACACCATTTCAAGTGTCTTGGCTCCAGGCCCTGACAGTGACCGTGAGCTGGCACAGACACGATGACCAGTCCATCAATGAAAAACTGATGGCTGGGGAGAATACACAAGGTCAGAAGCTGGACAACCTGGCACATTGAAGGACTCCCGTTGTGACACTGTGATTGGGATGGTTAAAAAATTCAGGGAGGGAAACCCTGACAGGTATTTAATAGTGTAGTCTACAGGAAATTGCCATGAAAGAAGAAAAATGCATTCTGAGGGGTAAAAAAAAACCCAACACTTTTAAAGATGTGGTTCTAATTTGTCTATTCCAAGCAGCAGTAAAATATGAATTTCTGAAATTAAATATTCTGGAAGTTTTTATCTTGAACATCAGCATGGTGATGGCGAAGGTACACTGAAAATCCTCTACAAAAAATATATACAGTTTTGTACACCCTGAAAAGGTACTCAGAGAGGCAGTATCATAAATACGGCTTGCTGCTCACACTTTCCTTCACAGGGGTGCAAGTTGTCATGGAGCCTCCGCCTGTCAACCTCTGCTCCCAGACCAGAGGCTGGCTGTCTGCGGCCTAAGGGCGCCACCGCCGCTGGTTAGCAGAGCACCTTAGCAGCTCATGCCCCCCGTTTCTGCTCCGTCTCATCGTGGACTTACAAGAGAAACAACCCACTTTAAAGCCGGAAGGGACTTCCCAGGTATTCCGGCCTGAATGCTCTGATTTCCCTTGTGAAGAAAAGGAGGCCCAGATTTGACTGAGGAGTTAAAACTAGAAGACAATTCTCCTGAATTTAAGATGGTTTTTTGTTGTTGTTGGTTTGCTCTGAGAAAGAATCTTTTTGTGAGTTCCATTAAACATGATTCTTAGAAACCTCCCCTCTACTAAAGGAATGTCTCAGACGTCTCTGCATCTCAGACTGCCTTGCTCATAAAGATGAGTTAAAGATCATCGATTATTTGAAATCAGCATACCATGATCTTGTTCTTATGTTATCACTTCCTTGAGCTATAATAGGTGCTCAGTACCACATCTGTAATGTATCGAGGATATCTCCTAAGTCATAAAAGTTCAAAGCTGATGTCAGTTCTATAATAGGAAAATATCTGCACCCTTTATGTTGTCGTTTTATAGACTACACAGATCAGAAGTTCCTGAAATGTTTCCTCAATGTTTCCTCAATCCACCCCATGGAGGAGAGGTGAGAGGCATGCACAGTAATGATTCCCCGTTAGGGGAGGCTTTCCAGGACAGGCATCCCTCAGGGCAGTGTGCCAGCACCTCCAGAGGGTGGGTGATGGCTTGTCAGTGAGAAGTGTGCCAAGAAAAACCAGAAGAGGTCTTACTGAAGCTTCTTAAAATATGTGAATATTCCCAGTGGGTGTCAGGAATCATTCCCTTTCCTCTACAGACCTGAGGTGCAAGCAATATGCATTCAACCCAACAGCCAAACGCCAACTCTGGCATATGTGGAGGCACATCGGGACCCACACATGAGCTAACACTGTCAGTATAACTTTCAAAAACAGATAAAAAAAGCCAGGAGTGATGACAGGTGCATGGCGACCTGGTACCCTGATGTGGGTGAGTACCAATGACGGGCGCAGGTGTCTAGACATCAGGGCAGGGAGCTACGGAGCACCCGGCCGCCTTGGTTCCAAGCCCAGCTCAGCCACATACTGATGCTCCCACAGGAAAAAGGTCCCACTTTGCCACTCCCACCGGGAGATGCTGGAGGTCTGCCCAGACCCTCCAACCTGGGAATCTATCTGCTCATCTCATTGAAAGAGCAAGCTATTAATGCCTTGATAATAAGCAGAATTTCCCAAAATACACAACATTACTCTGCCTGGTATTTTAGGTGCTGGTATAGCAACTAAATAACAGGACAATATTTAGAATTTATGAGGACTGTAAGGAATGCGATTAGCTGAGGATACAAGACAAACCTCATGCCACAGGATGGCATAAAGCCTGTGTTTTAAATCGGCCAGCCAATCCGGCACCTCAGAGCTAATACGATGCCACTCAAGGGGACCTGATTAAGGTCCTTGAAAAAGAGGCTGCATCAGCTTTAAACAGCCCAGTTAACATCGTGAAACCAGAAATGAACCAAATAAGCCTGAGAGCATGGCACGAGTGAATGTGCTATTATTTTGTGTTAGAAATGAATGCAGAGCTTGTCCTTGGTATACTGGAACAGGGTGTAATGGAAAAGGTTAGGTTAAAAGGAAGAAGAAAATATTAGAAGACTCCTCAGGAAACACTGGGGACTCTCCCTGCTGGTGTCACAAAGGATGAAGAGCTGACCTCTGCACTCCTGTGAAACACACACCTCTGGAAGAAAGTGCTTCCTCCACTCATCTGAAGAAATCTAAACTCCATCGCACATGAGCTGGGGAGGCAGCTTCCAGGGTCAAGAACGTGGGGCATGGGACTGCTGGCTCAGATGTATGCGACAGGCCCACCTTCGGAGAATTGCACACACACAAACACGAAGCTTACTTTTATTGTCTAGCTGAGCCCTGTACTTAGTAAATCCTTTCAGCCGTACTCTCTGGCCCAGGAGATCCAGGAACTCCTCGAATGCTGGCCCCGCTGTCTCATTGTTGTACATCTCCTCCTCCGTGCTCTGGCCCGCTTTGCAGTAAAGGATGCCAACCTTGTGCTGGAAGCTCAGCTGAAATGGGAGAGAAACGTCATTACTCGGCAGCGAGGGTCCAGCAAACTACCTTCCAGTGACACTGAAACAAGACAAGCTGCCAGGACAATTCCCTTAAGTGAATAAGCAAAAGAGCCAACAGCTGCCAACGCACACACGGCTGCAAACGCATCACAGAACCCCAAGGTGCAGTTGGAGAAGTGGCAGACACGCCTGGGAACGTGTGCATGGTGTGGCCAAGTGGAGTGTGCAAGGGTCCACTCGAAAATGCACCACAGTGGAAACGCTCACTTACACTGTCCAGGTATAATAGTAACGAGTACACCTTCCAAGGCAGAATGAAAAAAGGCCACAGACTTTTAACAGTTTGTCCTCTTTGGTTCTTAGTGCTTTTTTGTTTTTATTTGAACACCCATGAACATATGAAATATGAAAGGCTATAATGAAAAATAAATCAAATTAAGGTCTAGTAAGAAAAGAGTCCCAATGGGCACTGTGATACGTGTACATGAGTAGAATAATGTTTTCTGTCTATAAATGTAACAAATGAGTGCCTGCACAATTACACACATTTCTACATTTTTTACTATCTCGGAGAGAAAACATCTGCTAAATATACAATGGATCATAGAGAATTTAATAGCAACTGAAGATTTCCTGCTGTAAGCCTGTCTCCCAGACAACCCCATAGCTCGCTGGAGGCCTCAGGATGACTTCCCCCAAGGCTGGGGACAGCCTGGACCCATCTCTATAGCTTTCTTATTTTCCCCAAAGGAACTGCGTCTCACTCACAAAAATCAGAGCACTTAATCTAACTACCAGTGATCTGAGCCTCAAAACCTTGCACACTATCAACCATCACCAGTTCCTAAAGGCATCAATCCACAACGCTGTGCGCTTTTATTATCACACTGGAAAAACAGAGTCTTTAACCAAAATTCATAGCTGACTATATCAGTAAAATTAAGCAAAGGCATTCATTTCCCTTGAGCAGATAAAGTGATAAAAGCAGTCTCATCCATATTACCTAATGACAGCATACAATCCAAGAAAGGTGGGGAGACACCTGGCTGGGGCACCTAAGGAGCTAGCTCATTGTGCTAGAAGAAAATGAGAGTGGAGCAGGTAGAGACAACCATGAAAACATCTGAAAAGCTCCAACCTTGACTAAGCACTATGGGGGTAAGAAAAGGAAGTATCACTGTCCACAACCTGACGGAATGCACTCTCTGCAAGGATGAACCCATGGCGTGGGGACTGCACAAGGGCTTTCTCTGTTGCACAGTTAAGACGATGATGGTGTCCTGAATGCGGGGCTGCACGTGAGCTATTTAATACCTAGTACTGTGAGCTGTAGTGACCCCGTTCTTCAGCAGGGCTGAGAAAAACATTTCCATTCATCCAGACATTGAGGAATAAATGTTTCCATCACCCCGACTATCAAAATAAATGGGATGCCACCTTTCATGCAAATGGACCCTCCCCTTTAAAAAATATTCGGTACTAAAAGTGCCTGATACTACTTCATTACAGGCATTAATGGCTCCTAGTGACTCAGAAGTCATCTCAGGATCTTACAGCACAAGGGGGAAGCACTTATGATTCAGCAGTGATCACCACAGATGTTGATGACCTCAGTGACTGTCACAGTCTGCGCCGATCCTCGAACATGGCCTCAGATGAGTGCTCTGCATCTCGTGTCATGTTAGCATGTCAGCTCCTTTGCTGTACAAGAGGATTCGGCCCTCTCCAGTTACCTGGCACTAGCCTCGAGGAGAGCTCACCAGAAACAGTGTGCAGTGATGAGCACCGGCACATGCACCCCAATGTTCCACAGCCCTGAACGCCATGCATACTGGCACCCATGGCTTCCTCTGCCCCAGCGGTGACTGCCCTGCCATCACCCACATGCTCAGGGCTCACTCTGTCCTGTGCTGCTGTCCCAGTCATCTGTCCCTTGCCTCTCTCTACCTGCTGCTCACGTTGGAGCACTGCCAGTGCCACATGCCAACACCATGTGGCCTCCTCTTGTGCCACCCTGCCTCCAGTGCCCCCACCCATGGCTGAGCTTGTCCCAGTCTGCCCTGGCACTCTATCAGGAAACCCCTCCCTCTGTCATACCCATCTGGGGACAAGGTCCAGAGCAGTGCTTTTTGGGGACAGGGCTTGGGCTGGTGTGGCCTCATGCTGGGGCCTCAATGGGCTGGACAACTTCTCTCTGCATCTCAGGACTTGACATTCCCTGTGGACACTTGTTGAGGCCAAGGCCAACTGTGGCTGATGCCAGCACAGCATGGCTTGAACTGTGCGGGTTGACTTATACGCAGGCTGTCTTCCATGAAGGCACACAGTACTCTGAGTGTGTTTTCTCCTCCTTATGGTTTTTGTAATGACATCTTCTTCTCCTAGCTTACTGTACCATGAGAATACAGTGTAGCTACATAACATACAAACTATGTGTTACTCAAGGTATATATTATTGGTGGGGCTTCTGTTCAATGGCAAGCTATTAATAGTTAAGTTCTGGGGAGTAAAAAGTTACACTCAAATTTTCAACTGTGTGGGGGTCAGTGCCCCTAACCTCTGTGTTGTTCAGGGGTCAGGCATGCTTCAAAAACTGGGACTCCCCCTGGACTTCTTTGCTGACTGTAATGCTGGTTTGTCCACCTAACACCTTCTCCTCCCAGCCGACTGACAGACCCAACTGTAAGCAAAACCTGCGTTTCCATCTAAGAAGCCACTGGGCCACGAGAAGTAGGGGATGTGGCTAAAACAGACTTCAAAATGCCAGGGGAGGGAGACAATGGCTGGAACTCTGTGAAAATGCCCCATTATAGGCACACACACGCGCACACACCCGATGTGGCATGGCATGGGCAACACACGAGCCCTGCCTGCTGAACCAGTGTGCCTGGGGAGGAGGCCACACATGGAACTTAGGAGGGAGGACTCTCTCCTGTGACTGAGAGTGAACAGCTGTGGCCACTTTACCACAGTGGCTACAATTCCATGAAGACAGTAACCAAATGAAACATCTGCTGAAGAGACAGACACCTCTCACCTGAGTCTCTTATCAAACTCGTGAAGATAATCAAATTGTCACAACTGCTTCTCCTGAGTACATCAGAGAGCCAGTGGCACATGCATGACACAAAGCAAGGGCAACTCCAGTTCCCCAGGCCCTCCAATCCCATTTATTCCAGAACCAGGTTTTGTCTCTAAGCCCTTTGAGTCATGCACTATTCCAATGACCCTATCTATCACATCTAACGTGAATTAGGGACAGCCCCATAGTCCCAGGGTGCAGCCAGGTCGGCACATGGGTGCCTGTGCAGTGCACACGGAGGTCATTCACCGGCCACAATTCTCCTGCACTTCAGGGCTGATACCTGGATGTCAGTGCACAGACTGCAGACAGTACAGCACATGCCTCCTTCCTTCCTGGGGCAGGAAAAAACTGACCACTTCATTCCCAAGGCCAGGAGTCTTATCATTACTGACCAGAAAATTTAAATTTAGAGAAAGGCAACAAAAAACAGTGTCAGAGCAGCCCCATAAATTCAAGTGTGGAGGAAAGCCCTTGCACAGCGTCTCCCAGCTCACTCTGCTGAGCAGTCTCATCACTGGACCTGCTGCTTCCTTAGCAAACCCATTGTTGCAAGCAAACACAATCATCTGGGCTGAGGGGATGAGAGAAGGGGCCCGAGGCCTTAACCCTCCCAGACTGCTGTACCAATTCTCGGTCATTTCCGAATCTGCCGCTAGACCGCTGTACCTGATTTTCGAAATGAAAGGTAGACCTATTTTCTACAGTGTCTCCAAGTTCCATCTTATTCTAACCACTTGTTTGCATGGAACTCACAGTTTTCTGTATCATGTTGGTTTTTTCTCTTTAATGCTCAGGAGCCCAGGTATAGGGGACAGTTAGGTTCAGGGCCTCAGGTCTGGCAGGGTTAAGAGCAACTTAACCCTGCTGCCAGATGCTGTAACAATCCAAGACAGTGACCTTTTATAATTTACTTGAATTACAATCTTTAAGAGGCTAACCTATATCACGTTATGAACTCACCTGTTATATAAACTAGCACAGTCTTTATAAAAAAAGGAATTTTATAAGGGCTGAATTTATAGAAAGTAAAGCTTTCAAAGTCCTGCTAAATAATCACTTCCCTCTGATTCTTCATAGTATGGAGGCTTTCTACTCAGAACATCTCCAGAACCGAAAGAATGGTGTGAATGACCTGAGCCCCCACTGAACCCCACACTGTGATGACCTGTCTTGACCAGAGCAGACGTGCAGGGACTATGTCACACCAGGATGGAGTACAAACTCCAAGGAATCAAAGACAATATGCCCTTTAAATATTTTTCCAAGATTAAAACCATTAAGAAGAGTAACATGAGGTTGGGCCATCCTCTTCTGGGGCAGACATACTATTAGGAAAAAAAACTAAAGTAGGCACTATCTAGAATAAGCTCTCAACCCCCTAAAGGTTAGCGGGGACTTCTAAGGATTCTTTAAAAACTGATGTTAAGAAAGCTGTCCAACCTCTTTTAGAAATGAAAAGAAGTAACATTTTCTTCATGTAACGTGGGGAGTAGATACCTCTAAGAGTTATACCACATTATATACCATTATACACCAAAGTCAAACAAATACAACCTCAGAAAAAAACACATGAAATACAAGTCGTACAGAATACACTGGTTTGTGTAAAAGCAGATCCCAATATTCAAAGAGAGCTCCTGACATCAGGTTGTATATAGGCGTTCTTTAAAAGGACCTAAAATGCTTCATGTGAAAAATGACCTGGCAGAGCTTCTGGACCTTCTGCTACACTAACAGCCCAACACCTGCTTCATTTTGTGAGGAGACCATCATTGGTCGCTGCCGTAATGTCTCTTGGGCCTTGAGGACTTTGGGTTTCAGGCTGGGGAAAATGGCTCATCTCTGGAATTTTCCACCAGCCGGAAGAAACCAGGTATCTCTATCCATAGGCACCTCTCTGGGCAAGCACAGTGGCAGGTTTTACAGGGAAAGCCAGCATATACTGGACACTCGAAGGGACAGAGAAGGACCAGGTGGGGGCAGGTTTTCTTTAGGGCTCTCCCGTGACATGACATAACAATCAGTGCGTTCTTGCCATCTACCTGCTTGGACGCTGATGCTGAACCAGCACCGCTGCCCTCTCTCCCTCCATGAATGTGCCCTCCCCAGCTGCTCCACGGTAGGTCATGTGTTCTCCACATTTACCAGTACTGGGCATGGCAAACCTGTTGCGTGCGTCACACGATGCTAGCCGTCCCCTGCTCGAGCCCAGAGTTCTGGTCTGACTCAGACAGTACGTCTAGAGACAGAGACGGCAGCACTCCCACCTTGAGCCTGCGTCCTCTAAGGCACAGTGTGAACTTGTCTGATCAATCCCAGTTTGATCACTGTTAGGATCCAGGCCTTGAGTATCAAACAAACAGCCCACCAGTACAGCACGTCAGTGTTACCGGGTCAACAAGAAATACCTCATCTAGACGCTTAGAAACATGCAAGAGACTTTTCCTTGGGAAATGCTGGAAATACACGTTGCTACCATAGGTTTTAAAACCATGTACTTAAAAACACATCCATTTGTTTAAAATAAACCACACAAACTTGGGCATCTACCCCTCAGCTTCCCCTGCAAGCCAGCTGGTACATGAGATTTAAAAGACCTCTTTCTGTCGTTGAGGCCACCATCTCATCCCAATCCTATCCATCACTAATTCTCTGCTGGATGACTCAACAGTCACGTGACTGAGCTCCAGGCCACCACCGGTCCCTGTCTTCAACAGCCTGTCCAATTCCCGTCTACCAGAACAGCCTTGCTCAAGCACAGCTCCGATCACGTTGCGTCCTGCTGGAAACCCTTCAATGGCTCCCTACTGCCTCCTGAACCAAGGATTAGCCTCAATGTACTGTTTTGTTTTCCAACTCCCAACCTTCCTATGTGTGCCCTTGTAAAGAAACCAGTCAGAGCTCCTAAACAGACAACTACTCCTCTTTTCCGCTTGGAATTGTGCCCAAGGCTGAAGGCCCAGCTACGGTGCCATCTCCTTCAGGGGACTGGCCCTGCCAGACATCACTTCTTCTTTTCCAAAGCACTCTGCATCTCTGCCTCTCCAAGAGCTGCTGCCACGTTCTGCCCTGTCTCCTGGTCTGACTGTCCCCATGGACTGGGGACTAACTCTTAGCTTCCATCATGCATGCTGTTCACACCCAGCTGTTAGCATGGGGCCTTGTGCACAGGAGACAAAAACAAACGTTAGTGCAGGGAGTGGGTCAACATGACTTTTTTAAACCCTGGGGGAAAATACCACTGACCCCTCATGGCCATGAGTCAGCCATGTCCTTGCTGGCTGGGACACAGCAAGCCTTGGTAAAGACGACACAAGCTGCATCTCAGCAGGCGGTGTGTTACGCTGTAGGCCTCACGTTTCTTAACTAGGAAAGACATGCTTAGGAAAAACTAGAGACGGAAGGTGTCAAGGCATTGAAAATAAATGGTCTTAAAAGGAAGATAGCTGGAAAACTCCCTCCATCTGGAATCCAGATGCAGCCCCGCCGCCTCGCACACTGTACACACCCCTTGTTCATCAAGCTTGAGCAGCTGCTCCAACACCTTGGGCGAACTTGAAGCCTGTCGCAGACACTGGATGCTCAGCTCAGGGACGACGTACTCCAGGACCTCCTTGAGAGGAAGTCCTCGCGCAGTGCCATGCCTGGCGGTAGAGGGTACAGCGTCTTCTAAAATCGCCCCCCTCAGTGTTGTCAGCTGCAGGGGCAAAATATAAGACTTCAGTTAATACTTACGAAAAGATGAAGGAAGGTAAGTCTCTCCTCTGATGAGTTAACGGGATGAAAGTTCTCCATCTGAACCCTCCAGGTGGGGTCGAAAGAATCGAACTGGTGCCTAAAGCACATGGAGGGATGAGACAAAGCACAGCTACGAGAGGTAGCATTATCCCTGCAGCTCTGGGGACTGACACGAGGGGGACAGGAGGCGGCATCGGGGACTGGGGGCAGGGCCTCGTCGTGCTCATGCTCCTCCCATCCTTCCCTTTCCCTCATCCTACGCCCATTTCTCTGCATCTTTTCTTCCTCCTCCCCTTTCGCTCCTTCTTTGAACTTTGCGTGCTGATGATTCCTGAAGCTGAATGGGGGTGCCCAGTGACACCCTCGGGCAGGTGGTTCAGGGCTGAGGAGAGTGCCACTGAATTCCACCTCATGATTTGTGATGTGTCCTCAAATACATCACGAAAGCAGGGGATACCACTGTGACACATGCCTCAGCTTCACAGTGAGACAGGAAACCCCAACACCACAAATCAAGAGGCCTGGTTCTAATCCCACCTCTGACTCGGGGGAGAGAGTTGTCAGAAGGATGACAAGAGCTGTGGCGATGGTGAGAAGGACACCTGGCATGTGCACACTGCTCTGTCACTTGCTGACCAGCAGAACCTTCTGCAGGGATGGCATGTTCACAGGCTCAGGTGGGAGCCGCTAGCTACATGTAGCTACTAAACATCTGGCTGTGACTAGCATGACTAAGAAAGTGCATTTTTAATTTCACTTAAATTCTTTCAAGAGCCACATGTGGCTAGTGGATACTAAAGTAACTAAAAACTATCACTTCAAGAGAGGGGCTTTCTCTCGTGTTCGTCCATCATGGAGCCCAGGTCACCAGGGCATCTATAACTAGGCAGCAGGCAGATACAGGCTCATGTGCACCACAGGCATCGAGCAGGGGGCTGGGCTGTCTTCTCCGTCTGGTCTGGAAGCAGTCAACCGAAGTACACATTCTGGAACATCAGCCGAAAATATTGCTCTCTAATTAAAGTGGGTCGAGAGTAAAGCCCAAAGTGAAAGCCACATCTAATTCTTTGTATAAAGCAACATCTCTACCTATGTTGCCATACAAACATACAAACATGTACAAGAGAGTTTTGTACAATAAACTCTCTTTTATCTCAAAGCCAGGGACTTCCTGGGCCCTCCATGAAGAGTGTGGGCGACAGAGCTACCAAACTGGGAAAAGCACCCGGCAAACCGTTACCCACTGCAGGCCACCTGATTTTCTGCTTCAGATTCTAAAGTCCTTTTTAAATTCAAACATGCATCATAGAGTTCATGTTCATCTCTGTCTCAGCCTGAAAGCCTGGCCTTCTTATCATTTTATCCCTTCTGTCACGCAGGCCAATCACTGCCACTTAACATCCACAACAAGTTTTCAAATTTCTTGTTTGGCACACAAAGGTGTCAGTCGGTTCAATGATCTTAAATGCTGGAATAATCAACATTAAAAAATAAATGCAATACTTGTCTGAGACAACCTAAGGTTCACATCGAAGGCTGGAGCTCAGGACAGTGACCACACAGCAGCCCTTACCTCGCTCGTCCTGAAGGCCACTCGGTAGTTGAACTGTGACCCTTCCCGCTCCTTGGCGTCTTCCACCTTCTCCCTCCGGATGCTGACTGCTACGGGCCCCAGGTTCTCGTCTATCCCAAAGTAGTTCTGGTGCTCTGTAACGAAAGCGAGTGGAGGCATCAGGAGGAGGGGAGAGAGAGCAGTGCAGTGTCTTCCTGCTGGAGGGCCAGCTCTGAAGAGACCCCACAGGGTTCTGGGTGCACGACTCCCCCACAGACGTCTGATCACATTGTTTTGTTTCCAAATCAGACGCACTCCTACACCTCATCTCTGTCACTCACGTCCAGCAGAACTTTCTGCAGGGACGGCATGTTCTCTGGCTACACAGACCTCCCCTGCTTTTCACCCACCCCAGCTGAGATTTTGGTGTTATGTGGACAGCATCTTGGACAGAGTGCTGCCATCTCAGAAGGTTGTCCACACAGGAGCGTAGCTACACGAAGACCATTACGCAGTTTTCCTCCAGCTGGGAAGGTCATCTGCTTTGACTGAGTGAGGGGATGACCCAACTAGCCCCTCAGACCAGTGACCTGGTAAAGACTGCCCTTTCGTTACAGTGTCAGTAAAGCACCAAAAAAGCCTAAAGCAAAATTTTAGTGACAGACAGAAAATACAAAAACAGTTGTTAAGTAGCTAAGGTCACACTCTATCTCCAAATACTATGACTGAGTTTACCGTCTTATCAACTAATCATTTCTTCCCATAAAATCACCACTCCCAGAGGGGTCTAAATTCCCGCCCTCAGCGCAGGGATGGGCCTTTCAGGTCCTCCTGTCCCTCTAGCACAGAGACTCCGACGTGGGCACTAGTCTCCTGCTCAAATGTCCACCAGTTACATCCCAGGCACTGTTTCTGGGGCGAGCCACAGTCCAGGAAGAATTCCACTCAAGAAGCTGGTGCTCTAGTCTGGACTCTGCCGATGACAGGAAGCTCACTACTGTGTGAGCGACCGCGTCTTCCCCGCAGGCTGAGGCCTCCTGTGAGCAGCCCTGCTAGAGAAATGAGAATGCTCCACGTGACCGGGCCTCCGGTTGTCTTCTGTAAGGACCCACATGCAAGGCCACTCAGGAGAGGTCCGACCCACACCTCACAGAGGCTGCAGTCACCCAAATGTGCATCACACTGCTGATCTGGTTTTAGCAGCGGCCACACCAGGGACCCACGCGGAGCAGGTGGGATGCAAACCCTTGGGTGTGATTCATTCATTCCTTCGTGAACTCCTGCTGGGTCAGCCCTCCAAGGTGCGACTTAAAACACCTATTTTTATTGCCCTACCTGCAAAAACCACACTTACTCCTTTTGAATGTCACCTGATTGGTTTCGGCCAATCTTTCCTGACTTGTAGTTTTTAGTTAAAAGAAACATAATATATCAAACACTAATAAGCTTGAAGAAAACCGTAAGTATTCCAAAGGCCTTGGGTTATGCGAACATTCCTGCCACGGTAATTCCTGAAGGATAAGAAACGTCACTCAGAAAGCAGGGAACGGTAGGTTCATCAGCTGGAAACTGCGGGCATGGCACTCCGACCCAACTCACCCAAAGCCACCAATGCATGCTGGCTCAGTCTCAAAAGGCAGATCATTTACTGCTTTACTACTTGCCACCAAATAAGATTAATACTGACATTATTTCCCTAGAGCCAGTCAGGGCCAGAAGCAGTAAGTCAACTATTTTCAGGGCTGAAAGGTGGATTGTTGAATGTAACCTGGACTTCTACCGGAGGAAACAGCGGCTGACTCGTCCCTCCGGTTAAGTTACGTACCGATGACAGCCAGGTGGATGATCACACACAGGAATTCCAGTGAAATTAAACAATATTGGAGAAAGATATGGGATGGAGGAGAGCTGTTACTGGCATCTTTAATCAACAGTTAAAAAATATTCAATGAAAACAGAGACTAAAAGTTACTTGCCCACTTCAGACTGCCAAGTACATTATCATTTTAGTATTCCTTCAAGTTGGCATTAGCTAACTATTAGAACCATGGATGGACCTGTGGAAAATGCATCTTTAAACTTAAAACTAAATCGGTTCAGAATTTTTCTAGCTGCAGTTGTAACTGTCCCGAAAAGAATGTTCCCTTTTTACCTCAACGGTTTATTTATCACAAGCCAGATGCAATGAGAAAGTATTCAGGAAGCGCACAAGCAGTTATCAGGCAGAAGGCTCCTTCTTACTACCCACTGCACAAAGGTAGCTGCAAAAACGCTCCAATCAGCTTCCTCTAGGCATCTGATGAACCCTGTGACATGAGTCAAAAGAGCTTCAAATTATTTTAGGGAGAAAAAGAGGGGGGAAAAGAGCCCAAGTTAAGTGATTCAAACAATTAATTCTAATATTTGACAACTACAAATTTTAATATGTGGGCTTAGCATTAAGGTGCTACATAGGGACAGACAACAGGCCAGTGGCAGCTGGGGCTAGTGGCAGGGGCCAGGGTTGACTACAGGTGACATGGGGACTTTTCTGGGGTGACAGAACTCTCCTGCACCTTGATTGTGGAGGTGGTTACACACTGTATCCATTTGTCAAAATTCTTAGAACTGTATATGTAAAAAGGGTGAATTTTATCGTACATAAAATATACCTTCATTTTTTTTAAAACTGAAGAGGAAAAAGCAGGCCAATGGGAGGAAAAACTGGTGGTCCTGGCCTGTACACATCTTTGGCACAGACACAAGTCATGGGCACGTCACTCACCCAGCAGGATGGAGCCCGCTGCCGCCAGCGAGGACACCGCTGCTCAGATGACCAGCACCCTCTTCCCGTTTCCTCACCGCTGCTGGTCCCCAGCCCACCTCCCACTCGCATCTGCACCATTAACCCCCCTGCTCCGGTCTCCATGGCACCACGTCGCAGGCCCGGTGCCCACCTCCCCGGCTCTGTCTCAGCGGACCTGTCCCCACGTTTAGCACTGAGGGCCGTGTACTTGGCGTGGGACCCTCCACTTCCTCTGTGACACCTCCCTGCAGATGTCTTTCCTTCTGGGTCTCCTTTGTGGCGCCCACTTCAGGCATCTCCTCATGCAGGCACTCCTCCCTTAACAACCGAGTTCTGTTCCTACGACTAAGATGTTAGGCAAAGGCGGTTGTCTTGTGCTGTGTCATGGTGTCATAGGGCACGTATTTTTCAATAGATATCACAGGACACCACACTTACAAATGAAATATGTAGCCCTGCATCATTGCAAATACTTTGTGTAATAAATACAACTGACTGCTGGAACAAGACAAAGACTTGAGAAAGGGGGTTCCTTGCGCTGGACAACTGGTCTAAGGCCAAGTGTTCTTTAAACAAGCAGGTCATTAACTGAGGAGGGGCTGTGATGGAGTGTGCCCCAAGGCTTCACCTTCAGCCCCCACTGTCCTTCCTGATTTTGCCTCTGTGTTTACACTTATTTGCCTGTAAGTCCGTCCCTCTGTCCATCCTTCCATTCATCCACCTATCTTCTGCTTTAAATGCTCCATATGATCCCAAGCCCTGCCCAAGCTCTTCCTCCTCAGTCTCCTAACTCCTGCCCACTGGCCCCTGCGGCCTGGCACATCACGCACTTTTCCTCACTTGACAGTCTACGTATTGTTCAAGACTCAACGCAGCCATTGCTTCCCCTGAGAGACTCTCACTCCCTGAAGCACACTGACCTCTCACTGAGTGCTCACCTCACCTCCAGATGATGCTAAGTCCTCTAGCTCCTATACCCCCAGGCCTACAGTTACAGTGCCTTATGAGTGATAGGTGCTGAACATCTTGCTGTTGAGTTACTGGACTGAAATGGCTCCCTCACTATTGCTCAGAAGTGAGTCTTATCCCTCAACCAGAAACACCAGCTCATTTCATACTGGGAAGTGGACAGGACAGTGAGGAAGGCCCTACGGCCCAGCAAGGCAGCAGGCACAGACCTTTGTGAGAGGCACGATGTGGTGTCTTGAAACATTTACAAAACCAGAATGTAACGCACCTAGAAGTCATGCACTATACGCAGTTTTCTCTGCTGCCATAATAAATTACCACACACCTGGGGTTTAAAACACACCACTCATCCCCACACAGTTCTGGGGGTGGGACACACAAAGGCAGCTTCAAGTGCCCGAGTCAAGGTTGTGGCTGGGCTGCGCTCCCTGGAGACTCTAGGGGAGAACCTGTTTCCCTGCCTTCTCCAGCTCCAGGGAGGGGTTTTCTGAATTCCCCGCCTCACGGTGCCCCTTCCTCTGTCCTCAAGGCCAGCCCTGGATCTGCGTCAGTGGTCACACTATGTTCTTCTATGTCAAATCTCCCTCTGTCCCTCCATTACAGGGACACTTATGGTTGTATTTAGGTCCCACCTAGGTAATCACACATAATCTCCCCATTTCCATATTCTTACCTTAAACACGTCGGCAAGCCTGCTTTTGCCATATAAGGTCACATACACAGGTCCCAGAGATAGGACCTACATCTCTTTGGGGGCCAGTATTCAGCCCACCACACATAGTTAATTCATTTCAATTCATTCATTCAAATCCTGAGCACAGAACATGTCTCAGCTATGTGCCAGAAATGGACAAATACTGGGGATACAATATTGACTAAGGAAGACACAGTGCCTGCTTCAAAAAGCTTCAGTCCTGTGGCGGTGACAGCACAGGAAACCGATAAGCACTACACATTCTAAGTCCTGTGACAGGAGAAAGCGTGAGGGACCGTGCAAGCACAACTATCCAGGGCAGAATCAAGATTGTGGAAGAAAAAGGCCACACATGCAATCAAAGCAAATGTCACACTGCCCACCTACTCTGTTTTAATGGAGAGACGTACGTATTCATCGCTTTCGAGCGCCAGGCTCCTCCTCTCGGATTAGAAAAAGAGCTCATCATTCCTCATTCTTAATTCTGTTCCCACAAAACAGTTCTCTGAATTCCTTTACATAGTGACTATGTAAATACTAACCTAGGACTGGGATATGTCCCACCACTCCCTTCGGGTGTTAATTGTCCTTGGTGGTGTTTGTGGCTTTCTGCAGGGGTCATGCACCCCTTTCCTCAGATTTAGTTCCAGGTACGTGATGTTTTATGACAATGTAAATGTCATCTTGTAAGAACGGACCCCTTCGCCATTATGACAAGTCTTTTTATCTGTGATGCTCCATCTTGCCTTAAAGTCTACTTCATACTAGATCTATGAGGCGGGGATGCAACTGTTTGCTGGGGGACCTACAGATACTGGTATGGGCGGGTCTTTTTCCCTTGAGCTGTCAGTGTCCTCAGGGAAGGTTTTTCCATTCCCTGGTGTTTAGCCCGGATGAAGGGGCAAGGCTAGGCATTTCACTATGCTCACATTCACGCAATCCCCATCTCTAGTTCAGTGCGCTAGTTTCACCCTTCACTGCACTGGTTTTCAACGTGAATAAATCTTCAGTGTCCCACCTGTGTGGGACACAAGAAGGACACTGGCTGTGAGAGACAGGGGCGGGAATCTGGCCTCCTGAGAGCACTGAGCCATTTCCACCCTCAGCCATTTTCAGAGGTCGCTGGGTCCAGGGCATGAGCTAGCCTGTCCCCACCACACAGTGCCACTGGGGAGGGTGACATCCTCCAACCTGCCACGTCGCTCCGGCTCACCCCTCCACTTCAGCTGCTGGACCCCGGGTGCCTCTCATTAGTTCTTTTGGCCTTTGTGGCTTTTATGCCCTTTTTATCATTTTTTTGTGGTGTTCTGGAAGGGGGAGAGATAATATGTGTCTGTAAGTCACGATATTTAAACAGCAATCCCAAGCTGACTTACTTTTAAGTACCGATAATTCTAATAAGCCTGGTTATTGGATTCGGAATCTGGGCTTTGCTACGCAGCTGTTTAACCTCGGGTTAGTGCACATCCCTCTGACCCCCATCCCCCCCCCCAATAATATACATAACATGTTCATCGTTATTAGCCCCAGAGAGGCATTATAGTAGAAGGGAGGCATGTTCCTGACAAAAGACTAAACCAAAAACAAGAAAAGGAGTGATAGTGAAATAAACCACAGGATGGGGTGCTCTGACCTGGAGCCCGCAGCCCCCCACAGCTCAGGGGTCAGCCTGCAGGACAGCCCCCCTTCCATGTCAGAACGCCTGTCTACAATCCCCACAGGCGCACAGCACACTTGGGGCTGCCCCTTAAGAAAGCAGTGGTGTGATCCCATTTCACTGAGTCATCTTGATCAGGAACTAAGACTGGGGGGACCCAAAATGCATACCCTTTCACCAAAGATGGCAGGCACATGAGCGAGAACGTTTTCCTTCATTCCCACCTCTCCAACCCAGGCCCCAGGCTCTTTCCCGAGTCTTCTGTCTCACACTGACACACACTTCTGGATGCAAGTGGACAACTGGAGTTTCTGCTGCTTATAAAGTCCATGGCGCCTTGGACCCACCAGCTCTGCGGCCTCACAGCTGCTGCCTCAGGGGCCCTTCCACACTTTCAGTTCCACAAGGAAGACAGCAGGTCACCTGGACATGTGACTACAGGAACCACAGCCTGGGCTACATAAGGCAACACACCATCTGGCCTTTATACTGGTACCTGCACCGCACACAGGTAAGGACACGGATGTGTCCCGGGGGGGGACCAAGGGAACTCTTCCAAAAGACACACCAGGTCCCACATCCCCTTCAGGCTATCTGTAGGCCAAGCACGTGAGCCCCCCCTCACCCACCGGAGCCCATTTTCATCCCGAGAACATGATTTCCATAAAATTGCTTCACGGATGAATCAAATAAGAGCCTTCCTTGGCAGAATGGAAGCTGTGAAAAGACGGTGGGAAAGCAGAATGACAGTCCACATATCATGCAAATACAGCAGGGCAAGATAAAAAAGTCGGTTAATAAGATTGCAGTGTAGTAAATGAGATTCAGTGCATCTCTGCCACCTTCTGACTGCTCAGTAAGGAAGGGAAACACTCACTGGGAAGCAAAAGAAAAGGGGACTCCAGGAGACCCTGGCCCACAGCCGATTCTAGGTACTAGACCATCCCAAAGGGACATCATTAGGATCATTGCTAATGAACTGGAAGGCGAGGGTCACACTCTGCCAGGCTTCCCTGGGTCAGGTGAGTGACAGCAGCAACTCGGCTCTGCCTTTGTGATTTCTCGATTTCTCATGGGTGTTGTCACCACTGGGGACACAGCACTATTAAGTCCATGAGAGCCACAAGCAACTGTGGGTATGTGCCTAAGAGCCCTTTGCTTGGGGAATATGCATAGCACAAGCTTGTTTTCCATAAAATGCAGGTTAAAGGCTCTCTGTTCTTTCATTATCAATGGAGTTGGTCATTTAATTGTGGGCTCACTGCCTATGTGGGTTCCAACCATGGCTGCAGGGGGCTGCCTCTGATGGACCTGCCTTCCCCCTTCCCCCCAATAATCATGTCTCTGCATTTCAAACCATCTCCAAAGAAAAAGTGAACAAGAGACAATGAATGAATGAATGGATGAATAAATGAATAAAACAATAGGACCTGATGTTGCAGGTAATAACGTTAAGAGTCATTAGATAGTCTCAAGAAACCTAAACTCCCTGATGTTTCATGGATTAAATAATTGAATTTACTATAATGAGAAAAAAGTGATGCACCTTTGCTATGTGAAGACTCCTTGGCCAGATTTTTGTGTGTGTGTGAATTAAATTATTTTATTATTATTTGGTTTTCTCTGACATTCTTTTTTATTTTATTGTTAGACTTATTGGGGTAACATCTGTTAGCAAGAATTACATAGGTTTCAGGCATGCAATTCCACAGCATTGTCAACTTGATGTATAATAAGTTCACCACCCAGTGTGACTTCTCTTTCCATCACTTTATATTTAGCTTCCCCTCCTCCTCTCCCACCCAGTCCTTCTCCCATCCCCTCCCCACTTTTCTTTGGCCAAAATTTAACCAAAGTATTGGCTCAGCTTGAAAAAAACTGAGGTGCTACAGTGAAAATCAGAGTATTACACACGCCTTACATAAGCTGACTCCTTCAGCCTCTCTACACAAGAAGGCACTGCTACCATCAACAGCATGTCATGGCATTAATAATACTGAGGCTAGGAGGCAGGTGACTTTCTCAAGGTCCCAGTCTGGTGTGACAGGGTTAGGATATACACCGGGGTAGCGTGGCTCAAAAACTCTCAGGTAAAGCAACTCAGGGCATTTAACTTACAAACATTAATTGCTGCACAGGAACATGAACACAACTCAACGATGGGACAACTCTGTCCTAAACAGAAGAATGTAAAAGACACAGTTTTAAGGAAACCTTGAATAAAAAGTGGGAGGCTAGAGAAGTAAGGCAACTAACTATCAAAGGCTTCCTTTACTATTCCAGGGTTTGTAGTATAACATCATTGGCTACAACAGTGAGGAAGAGGAAGAAAACACGAGAGCAAGAAAGGGCATCAAAGCTGAGAGGGGAAGCCATCACCAAGCGGGGGTGGTGTCATCCAGTTTTCACTCTGTTTCCTTAAGGGGACAAGCAGTGAAATATGTTTTGGGTCTAACGAGTACAGGGCAGGTAGGTTCTGCTAGCGTCCAGGTGCTCTGAGATCTTGTCCCACAGACTCTGACTTCTAACTTCCTCTGGCAGTAGCAAAAGGCAAAGGAGTTTTCTCAGTTAACTGCCCTGTCAAACTGTACTGGGCAAAGAAGGAGACCTGGCTCCTTCTGCACACGGTTCTCCACAGGGGGGCTGAAATGTCACAGTGGATGGGAACCAGGACCTCCCCTTCACAGCAGATGAGCTGCAGAGCCAGCCTGAGTGTTTCCCACTGCCAGCCACATGGAACCGACGTGACAGTGACCCAGCAGGCTGGATATCACATGCAGCTGGGCAGACCCTCCCTGTTAAGAGCCAGCCCGGGAACTCAATGGGAGCTCTGTCAGTGGAGGCGACACTGATCAGGCAGAGGGGGTAAGGACTGAGTCGATTAGGAATTTGCATCTTGGAATAAATAGTACTATTGTTAGGTGAAACTCAGTTCACCCGTATGAATTTAATAGTGCCCAATGACCTGTTAATTTTCTTCAATGACTGTATACAACTAGAAGGAAGGTTAAACAACAACAGCAAAAAAAGGAAGCCACCAGGCATGAAATTCAGAGCAATGGCAGCCATACGTCATTCAGCAACTGGGCCATTAGTGACACTTAAGTGAATGTGTTTGGAATTGGGGGTCCCTTCACCAGATACCCATCCCCAGGGCCCACCCAGCCATATGGTTCACTCTACTATTCTCTCCTCATCTTTTAACCCTTAAATAAAGTACTACCTTTGGATGCTGGGCCAGCGATGTGAACAATAGTTTCTTCGGAGAGAAAAGTCTTACACGTTTATTCAAGACCCACTCGGGGGAGCAGAGCATGCATGCTCTGTGACAGGCATCCACTGATCTAAGTTCTTTACAGGAGATAGTTTTAGTATGATCCCATTTTATAGACGACAAACTGTGGCACAGAGAAGTTCCAGGACTTGCCCCGACTGAGCTGGGATGTGACTTTAGAACACTGTTGGCCCTTTACCTTGTGTCAGGCCACTCCTCCACTAGGTGAGGCCTCCAACCTTAGAATGGATGGATACTGCTGCCTCCTGGCAATTCGAGAATGCCTCTGCCCCAGAGCAGTAAGTTCATATCAAGAAAAGTGAGAAGACTATTATACAAGTTCTAGAAGAATCCTTTATGTTTATGTCTCCATTTAGCAGATTTACAAACATATCCTTCAGTCAAAATACTAATGACAAAGGTGACCACTGGAGAAAAGGGTACATTTTCACAGAACCGGGAAAGAGAGTAGTTTTGTTGTTTTTTTTTTAAAGAGTAAACTTGATTTTTACAGAGAAGAGGCTCTAGAACAAGCCCTGAAGCACTGTGGGTCCTAAGGAGGAACCCCCCTCTCAAGCAGGGGCACAGACGCAGGGAGGGGCCTTCCCAGACCACAGCTGGTGTCGTGGGGACAGAAATGGACTTTGGGAAGGCCAGCCTTGCCTCCAACAGTGTCATGAGTAGCTGGCTTTTGTCACAGACCCTCCATCCACTCTGAAGCAGTGAAAGATTATGTCCTGCAAAGTTTCAATCTTCCCCAAAAGAATTCCCACTGGTCCGAACCACAGAAATCTGTGAAAATGACATGGGAAGTAGAACCAAAGTTTTCTCTCATATATTCTTTTTGTGAGAAGCAGAGAAGAAAGAAAACCACCAGAGCATGACAGAACCCTAACACAGGAGCTGAAAGCACCAGGCACAGGGCAGAGAGCTGGCTAAGGCAAGGCGGCTCTGCACCCACGTGTCCGGATCTGCCCAGAGAGCCAGTGGGTTCCTCCACAAAGGCACGTGGTTCTTCTCTTGGACTCGTTCCCAGGAATCCCGAGGTAGGCACCAAGGCCTTCCCCAGAGACCTGTGCAGGCACAGGCGGCAGACGAGCATCTCGAGGCCATCTCCTCTCACCGTGCAGGTTTCAGGGGACACTAAAAGGGACCGAATGAGCAAAGGCAGAAGAAAGAGTCAAGTCTAAAGCTCAGCAATACCTTGTTTGAGAAAAACACGAAGCAGTGTGCGAAACCCAGGTGGTACCAGCTCTGCTGTCTGAAACACCTAGTGGGTCAGCTGCTCACAGGAACCCTACCACAGCTCAATAAAGTAACATAAACCTGTACATTTCTTACTTTTAGGAACTGCATACAAATTCTTTTTTTTTTCTTAAAGATTCTTATTTTAAGTGTCATGAGCATTTACGGCTTACATTAAAACAATTTAATAAACTATCTGTAAATTGTATTTGATCTATAGAAAAACTGCAAAAACAGTAAATTCTCTTATACCCTCTCCCAGTTTCCTAGTTGGTGACATCTCACATGACTTCAGCATATCTGTTCAAGTAATGAACCAAGACTGATATATTCTTATTAACTAAAGCCCACACTTTATTCAGATCTCCTTAGATGGACTTAAGGTCCTTTTTCTTACCCAGGACCCCATCCAGGATACCACATCACATGTAGTTGTCACGTCTCTCTCTCTTTAGGCTGTGACATTCTCAGACGACCCTCATTTGAGATGACCTCGGCAGCTTGGACAAGGACTCACAGGGATTTTGCACAAGGTCCTCAGCTGGGATTTGTCTTAACCTTTTTCCCTGATCAGACTAAGGTTATAGGGTTGTAGGGGAAGACCACAGAAATGTCATTTCCCTCCTTTCAAGGTATAAACAACCTGTGTGACCTCTCACGTGCTGATGCTGACCTTGCTCACAGGCTGGGCAGTGTCTGCCAGACCCCTGCTATACTTAACTCATGTGCCCCCTCATCCTGAAGTCCCTCCTGCAGGGCTGAGTCACTAACTAAGCACCGCCCACATTCACGTGGAGGAGGGGGACAATGACTTGCAAGTTTATAATTTTTCACATCTTTGAAATTAAAAAAAAACTTCTATAATAATTTCCTTTTCAAGTAAAGATGTGTCAAAATACACACTCACTAATGTATTTGACAAGAGTTGTTTGCAAGTGTGCTGCATCTAAGGGGGTAAAAAATGTGTGTCCCTTGATCACTGTGCTTCCGTCAGGTAGGCAGGTATTCCTCTGACACAAAGCACTACCTCTTCTGCCCAGATCATGGCTGGCAGTGCCTGGCATCTCGCCACGTTCTTGGCGCAGGTAATGAGAACTGATAACGGCTCTTAAAATGCCAACACAACTCCACATATAATGACAGGGAAAGTGATGGTCCAAAGCAAGTTTCAAAGCAATAGCAATAGAAGGTTCCACTTACAAAAATGTATTTGCATCAGAAAAAGCCTAGGAAGATAAGGCCATGCCGTTCATGGTGGCTATCTCATGGATTGGGCTAATTTTCCTCCTTTTGTCTTCTTTTCTTTTTCTTTTTTTAACTTCTCTACCTTCTTTTCCTATAATGATCATATACTACTTGCACACCATATAAAAATTCTAAACAAAAAAGGTATATACTGTTCATCCTAGTGTGTCCCCCGACATTTAGGGGGATACACGTTCTCACACCAGAGGAGTGGCTCGCTGAAAACCATGCTCCCAAAGGCTCAGATGATTTAGCCACTTGTCACTTGGAACCTGAATCACCAAAGAGGCCCAGCTTTATCCTCCTTCCAGTGTGCCCTCTCTTTACCCAGAATTACTCATTTTGCCTCCTAGGATGTTTTGTCCCCGTGGCCCGAAGTTAAGGTACAGAACAGTTTTAGGACTCCCAAGTGACTGTAGATGCACCACTGCCCGAAAAGCACAAGACCTCATGGCCTCACAGGAGCCACAGCATCTCCTCGCTGTCTCTCCCAGTCCTGGCTCAGAACATACTGGGGATAGCCTGCTGCTGGCCAACAGCTGTGAGTGGCTCTAAGTGCCACGGAGGTCGGGAAGGCATGGCTTACCACTGTGCTGCGTGGGCACGAAAATGGTCAGCAGACTTGTTCACCACTGCCCCGAGCAAGGCCGGGCCCCTCTGCACGCCTGTCTCCCAGACAGAAAGCTCAGAAGAAGGGGGCGTGGCCTCACTCACTCATGAGTCCCCCATTCCCTTCAGGGTCATGGTCGGAGGAGGGCACCTGCCCTGAGCACCTGCCTTGAACCCTACTCTCCACAAAGCCACCTCACTGAAGGCTACCGCTGGCTGGCCACGGACGAGCGATGGGGCTGCACGGTTTGCTGTGGCCACGCCCCTGCACAAATTTTTTGGCAGTTCTTAAGAAGCTGTTCAGTGACTATGTGTCTCAGGAACACACGCTGGTACCGTGAACCATTATTAAGGCTCTGTGCCCGAGACCTTTCCCAGCCAGTGGGAGCCATGTAAGTCTTTTGAAAACGGGCTTTCACACAGAACAATGAAGAACGGTGGAAAATAAAAGGCATTCCAGAAGTATCGAAAGATACCCTGAGTGCTTCCCAAAAAGGAAAATGAAGTGAAGTCAAAGGAGAAAAAGGGAAAGAAAGAGCTCCCTGCATCAACACCCTGTCTGCACCAGTGTGCCCAGGGCCTCTGTTTTCAAAACAAAGGTGCTCCTGCAGTGTGGGATGCGTTTGCCAACACAGTGGTGGCAGGCAGGGCGTGAGGGGCTGCCACTCTGCCCTATATCACAGGCCTCTGCCCACCAACCCGGGGAGTCCGGCTGCCACCTCTGCCTTCGGTCCCAATGGCTCTACAGAGAGACCAGAGGCATAGCGGCAGATGCTATTATAACCCAATTGCATGCTGGAGTCACACAGCCCATGGGGAAGAGCTAAATATAGGAGAAAGTAGATACAGTTCATGCTGCAGGGAGAGAAGGCAGAGGGGCAGGGCTGGGGCTCCAATCTATTCCGTCTCCTGGCCACCCCGTCCTGACCCCTGACCCCATTAGCTGCCACTACAGCACCTTCTCCAGCACAGAATCACACAATGCTGACGATGTGGCGACTTCAGGGATCGCTATCCCATACTCTCATTTTGCAGGCTTTGCAAGGAAGTCCAGAATTCAGCTGTCTGACTCCCAGATCCAGAATGGGCCCCATGCCCCTCAACTGCCATCCATGTCTACATCCACACACAATTCACCCACCAGGTGTCTACCCTCAGATCCATCTTGGGGCTCATTTGTTTGTTACTTCATATGCAAATCTCACAAGTTTTATGATGTTATTTCTAATGTCCTGGAAAATCCCAAGTGGCCAATCAGAAAAAGTGGAGGAAATAAGCCATTCATCGACAACTCTTTAAAATTACAGTTCAAACTTCAAGAAAAAAACTACAAAAAGCAGTAAAGAGAAACATGTGACAGGCCCTAAGGACACAGATCCAATAGATCAAATGGTGGTGACCCTGGGTGCAGAAAACATCAATTTTTCAATCTATATGCACTTAACATTCTAAGATATGTAACAGAATATGAATGAGATGCTGGCAGAATCGCACATATATATTAATTTTTACATTCTGCTATCTTAAAGAGTGAATCACAAACCATTTACAAACTCAGCCAGCCAGAATGAGTCACTGCCTGAGGATTTCAGGGCCTAATAACTCTAAGAGACTACTACTAGCATGACAGCCATGGCTTCGCTAACAAAAACACCTTAATTAGGAGGCCCCATTTTCCATGATCTCCCTTTCTAAAAATAAGTAATTTCCACCTGGAGACCCTCCTTGGGCAGTGTTTTACAAGGTGCCATCCCTGGCTGAACACAGATAGGAAGGACATGAGTTATCTCCCACACAGCACAGACTGGAAAGAAGGTCCAAAACTCTTAGGGCTGACTGTTTGGAAGGCCACACTCACAGTGGTTAACACGTTGCATGCCCGAAGCCAAGACTGAGACTGGGAGCAGGGTGGGGGCTACTGGAGACTCAGGACCTGGAGACAATATTACTTCAGTCTCATTGTGTCATCAGTATGAGCACAGAGAAACAACTCAAACTACGTGACCAGTCACAATGCAAGCACCAATTTGCTTAGCTACGTTGCCTATCCAATATCATAATCATCCCACTGATTTTATGAGTTCATATTATTATGATCATAGATGACTGGTTACATCAGAATTGATGCAAAAATGGCAGAAAAACTATTAATTGAAATAACTGCAATTTATCTGGCAAACAAATGCTTTTAAGCCTATAGTCCATAGGACTGAGGTAGTAAATGGAGTGACCGCCTGAGGTCTGAGTTATATCCCAAAAAGGAATAGCTGAACTCAAAGATTACACACAAGCATTCTGAAGACAGAAACCAATACAAAATAAATTCAAAGTACTCTCAACTTGCTATCATCCAGAGAAGGAGAAGCATGGAGATGGGCTGGGCTCACATCTCCTCCTCAGGGCTCCAAGAGGTAACACCTGGGAATGGGGTGTGGTGGGGAGCAGGTGAAAGTGAGAACAGTAAAGTTCTCTGAAAAGTATGCTGACCTCTAAGGGGCAAAGTAGGCAAGTTGCATCCCCAAAAAGCCACCTTGGGTGTACTCATTTGGCGTGTGTTACTTACTGACGTGTGTGTGGACCTGTTTCTCTGCAGATTTCTCAAATGTCCCCAAAATAAATGAGGACACTTATTTGAAAGGTTTAAACTATATTTTGAGGATTTTTCTCTATGACTACAAGCCTGAAGATACAAATAAAACTAAACATAATTTATTTTACAAATGATTAAGGAATTTCTCAAATTACACCACCAGACTCATTTGTATCTTCCTCTTTCAGCTCGTTTGTGGAACTAGAAGAAAACTCTATTTGTCTGTCATGCTAACTCATACATTCTTTCAACAAAGATTTATTTAACCCTTTCAATACATACAACAATGCAGAAGGAGCTATTAAGACATACACTTGAAAAGATGAGGCAAATGTGTAGGAGAAAAGTATAGAAAAGAGGAAAATACCCACTGACTTGTCCCCTGTACACAGTGTAAGAGATTATTTGGAGGAACTAGAGGGATAGAGTTAATCAGGGAGCATGTCTTAAAAAGGGAAAATCTTCATCAAGTCTGATGCCTGTGAGGCTCTCGAATTGGCAAAGAAAGCAGGGAAGAAGGCATTTCCACATTGGAGACTACAAATCAGCAAAGACAGGACACTGGGGGTTTCCAAAGAAGGGATTAGCCTGGAGCGATGATGGAGGGGTTCACGGCAGAGAACCTGCCCAAGCCCGTGGCTGTGGTCTCAGACCTTTGGAGGAAGGTAGGTGCTGCATCAGCACATGGCACGTGACAAGTGGCTCTAAAGACACTGTCCCTGAGATACACACACGCCCAGGCCCTTCCTTACCTTTCCCATAGAAGAACTTGCGGTAATAGTAGGCGCCCAGGTCAATGTGCTCTATGATGTAGCGCTTCACCTTCTCCCTGTGGATAGGCTGGTTGTCTCTCGGCACTTCCAGGACTGACACACCCGCGTTTGTGCAGTGAGAGCTGAGGGACGACTCGAAGGAGCAACTCTCCCCGGAACTAAAAGACGAGGAGTTGGCCCTGGAGAGTGCGATCCGCCTGTCCCCTTCCCCGCCAGTCTCATTTCTAAAGTAAGGGCAGCTGAGGACCAGGTCGTTGCTCTTCCCGTCACCCTCATCAGCATCCAGGTTCTCCTTGGAGTTGAGGTCCTCCTTGCTCCCCAGCGGGGACTCACAGCTGCCCACCTGGCCTGCAGGCATCTGGGTCTGGGACGCCGCTGAGGCGCCAGTGGTCATGTTCTTCCTTTTCCCCATGTTAGCCCTTGTAGCCATGGCCTCGTTGATATTAAACAAGACACTCTGGACATCATAATGTGCAAAACACCGCTGACAATTCCAAGGGCGAACACTCCGCTCAAGACGACTTTCTTCCAGGTCAGACATGAACCTGAATGTCTCATGTTCACTTTTAACAGTCCGCAGCTTTCGGAAGAGCGACGTCTCCACGGACTCGGACTTCAACCTCCGCTTGAAAGGCTTGTCCCGGTCCCGCCCCGCGAGGATGGCGCTGTCCATGTACTCTAGTCCTGAGATGCGGACAAACTCTCCTCTCGAGATCTGTGCTGCCGCATGGAGGCTGGGCGAGATGGCAGCCTCGCGGGGGAAAAACTCGGGGAACCCAAAAGGGGCCATCGCTTTGTGCTCGTAATTTTCTACTCGGTATCCTCGGAGCATGGCAAAAAAGCTGTCACCAGAGAGGCCCTGCCGGTCGATGGAAGACGTGCTCCCGTACTCCCGGTGGAGCGCAGCCCCAGTGTTGGGGTTCACTGCGTTCTGGTCTAAGACGTCTTCAGCGTCGATGTCACTGATGGTGACATCACTATTGCTTCTCTGTCTTATGGGGTGTAGTCCTCTTTGAGGAGAGTGAACAAACATGTCTCCGATTGTGTACTTTGCCTCCACAAAGTCTAGATCGAGCGGCTCCTCCAGCTGACCGTGGCTCTGGTCGCTCTGTCCATTGTGCATAATGGAGGTGACACTTTCGTAACTGCTCTGAGACCGGCTTTCCCACAGCGCCTTGCAGGTCAGCTCCTTGGAGCAGTCCTTTTTAGGGGGCCATTCAGACACCCTGGCTCTCACACCCATCTTCGGTACAGCTGGGGTACCATTAGCTGGGCCACCACTCTCACTGGAATTTGAGGCATTTAAAGAAGTGGCAGGTCCCATGTTGCCATTAATGCCTTTAAATTTTCGAGCAAAATAATCATCAGACTGCATGATTCTGGGAGGTTCTGGGAACTTCGAGGAGGCTCTGCCAAGCTTGTGCTTCTCTTCCTGTGACTGCCTCGGGTCACTCATGTCCCCCGGGGCAAGAAGCTCCACGTCTCACCAGAAAGACTGATGCAAATCCAAGCACATTGTTATTTACAGCAGGGCATTAAATGCAGATACAAAGGCTTAATCTACAGTTGTATTTTCTCTTGTTAACCAAAAGCAAACAACATCCTCAGGGTATGCCTTCTCCAAAGCCAACTTGCTTCTCAGCCTTAAAAGTTCTGTCCATTTCTGTCCTTATCAAAAGCTTTCCTTAAGACATCTGGCTGTGAGTACTTCCTTCACCTGAATTTAAAAAAAGAAAGAAAGAAAGAAAATAGCCATTAACAATTATTATAGCTCAAGTTCAATACATTCTACATACGGTTCCGTACCTGTCCTTCTCTCTAGCTCCTGCCCACCTCCAATCCCTTCACCCTGCAACTTTAATGAAGGGTCGTGTCTGCACCATTGCTCAAGCTGCCTGTGAGGACACACAGTCCACGTAGCCAGCTCTACATGGCTAGCTGGAGTTCAGACCACACAGCCCAGTGGTCCCCTCTGCGAGAACCTTTTCCCAGGTCATCTCTACCGTCAGCCCACGGTCTGAGCAGAGCCCTTACTCTGTGTTCCTGCAGTTCCTGTAACTGCACCTGTGAGTATTACATCTTGGAGGCTTTCCTTGTATGCCAAATTGTGGGTTTACTGTCAGCCTCCTCCACCAGCTTACTTTAAGCTCCTCTAAGCCAGGAACTATGCCTTCCATCTCTGTATCACATTATCTACTAATGTAGTCTGGCTTAAACCAGGTAATCAGCAACATTTCAATTAGTTAGACGAGTAACACCAAGGGCACATAATTGAGTATGATTACTTTCTTTCAAAAAACTCAAAATGTCCAACAGCAAAAAGGTATATATGCCAGGTGTTAACACATGAGATTTTAAATGTTCTCTTGCAATCAAAGAGGAACTCACAGAGATGCCCCTTAAAGTAGGAAGGGGGTTCAAGAATTTGGTGTCTGAATGAGCACAACTTCTGAGCTCGCTATGCCTCCAGCACCTGGACAAATGTGCAGGGTCAAATGAAAGCATAGAGATAAAACACCAAAATTGACCTTTGCGGTAGGTAAAATTTGACCTCATCAAGTCTTTTCTTTGATTACAAATAAGTTTTTCAATTTATTCTAAACAGAAGTATTTCCCAGGTATTATGTATTTTCCCAACTCATGGGAGTCTGGGCATCTTACTTGTTGGCATAAGAATGAACAAACTACTTCTTCTGAAAATAACGATGGTAATAAAGGTATAATATGGCTGATTTCCTTCAGCCTTCACCAAAGCATAAAAACTAACTACAATTTAGTTAGAAAATGTTAAAATTTTGACTCTCTGAACAGTTTAAGAATTCTTTCCAATGGGCTCTTAAAGGCTTTGCAATGAACATGTGGTGGTTTCTTGGAAGAGCAGGTATTTATGATGGCAGCCTGCATTCCCCCAACAGAAAAAAATCAGTCTAGGCACGAGAGCACACTGTCCGTTCCCAGGGCAGCTGGAGAGGTGAGGAAATATTATGACATTTAGGGTGTGGCCAGCAAAGAGCATAAGAGCGATCAGATGGTTCAAGCACAGAACAGATCAGTGTCTGCCCATGGGTTTCAGAAGGAAGATAGCTGGCTGCATCTCACCTGCTCCGCTTAGAATTACTGATGATCCTGAATTATAGTTATCTCCTATAGAATTCAGGCGATTACCAAATCCTTTCCCAGAAACTGAAGAAGTGACAACTGAGACATGACTGAAACCAGCCCTGTTGGTATGGACTTGGCTTATTGCACATGGCTCCAGAATGAGAGGGACATGCCACCCCTAACTGCTGCGCATGGAACACGTGATCAAACTTGGTAGCCTAAGAATTGCTTCTAATGGTTAGTACAGAGCTATGTGACTTTGGAACAGGCATCAATCCGACACTCATTTTTAGTTATGTACTACTAATTTGCAAGTATCCTGCTACAGAACAAAGAACCATGACTTGCCCAGCACCCAGTTCCAAACTACTGCAAAATTTTTCGAAATCTTATCAGGAACTAGGTACTAATCACCTTAAGAAATTAGAAAAAGAACAATAAAATGTATCAAAAGAAACCAGGAGAGAAGTAATGAATAAAGATAAAAGTGGAAATTAATGGAACAGGGGGTGGAGAGTACAAAGGACAAATCCAAAAGGTAGTTTTATTTTTAAAAGCGTAAGAAAATAGATACACTCCTTCCCAAGTCTGAAAAAGGAATAAAAAGAATGAAATTATACAAGTTCAGAAGTAAGAAAGGAGACATGACTACATATACAGGAAAGATTAAAATACAGCTGACTTGAACAAAGAGGTTTGGAGTTCCTTACCCCTTCCCGCACAGTCAAAAATCCATGTGTAACTTCTGACTTCCCCAAAACTTAGGCCTGTGGTATCCCCAGTGGATATCCAAATCCATGATACTCCAGTCCCCAATATTAAATGGCAAATATCAGTGCATGCAGTGAGTTGGCCCACCCTATCCACAGAGTCCCAACTTCAGGTCAAGCACAGTGCAAGTATTTACTGAAAAAAATCACATATAAGTGGGCCTACACAGCTCAAACCCATGTTGTTCAGGGTCAACTGGATAAGCATGAAAGAATTATACCACAAGCAACTCCATGGCAACAAATTTGAAAACACAGAGGAAACTAATGGTTTTCTGGCAAAACACGAATCCCCAAAACTGAGTCAAGAAGGGAAAATTTAAATAGACTGGCTACCACTGAGAGGAGTAGAATCATAACCAACCCATGACTAAAAAAAATGAGTGATGTATACCTGAAATGCAAACAGCTACCTTAACCATGACTTTCTAACTCCCTTATCCCCCTATTTAAGAGACCAAAAATTGTCTAAAAATTTTAGGACATACCCCACCTTCCTTCCTTTTGTGTCACGGCACACACTCAAAGTACCAACAGTCACAGAGTCTGTGCCAGTCAGAGCAGGCAGGTAAGTGCTCAAGGCTCAGGACACACATGGCCCAACTTAACCACTGTCAGAGTCAAGCAAACCCACAGCTCTCCACACCAGCAACCTATTCACTATCTCCAGTATATGTGTAAAACACAGCAACCTCAAAACTAGGCTTAGCAAGGAAGACACATACACTGGATAATTAATTCTCGAAAAACTAACCATAAAGCATCAGAGGTCACTGGGTTCAGCTCTCATATCCTTTGGCATATCTAACAGGCATTATTAAAAATACAAAATACTTATATTCCATAGATGTCTTACAGAAAGGGAAGACACAATTATATAGTCAAAAAAGGATGATTATTTTAAGACATAAATAAGAAGTAATTAAAAATAGATGAGTTTGTACTGAATTTTATTGTTAGGTTTGCCAAAAAGCACAAAATCTATAGCAAACTCAGAGAAAACAAAACCCTTTCCCAAAGAAATCCTCTGAGAGTTCTTTGTTATGACATTTTAAGTATTTTGTGTGTGATAAGAACATTAGCTCCAGGGGGACAGGTATTGATTTTCCTGGTCTAGGATCTATTTTACCTTCTTCTGATAATGGTATCCTGACTTCTTCTGGGGAACCACTAAAACCTTTTCATTTGTGCAGGGCTAACTCCACCCCTAACACGTGACTCTGGTTTGACCAATGAAAGCGCTGCCTCTCCTGGCCATGGTGATTGGTGCAGGGAGGAACCCTGGGGCCATGCCAGGCCAATGACAGCTCTCCAGGAAGGGTCATCCCAACACTGAGGTTCTGATTCTTGGCAGTGTTTATGAGGCAGAAGCCAATATAGAGCTGCTGGGGCTGGCCTTGCCAATGTGACTGAGAATGGGGACAGCAGCATGGAAGCAGAGCCAGGTGAGGGAAAGAAGAGGGAAAGCAGAACTCCTAAGGATAGAGCCCTTGACTCCAAATGGGCCGGAACCAGTTCCACCCATGGGATTTTTTAGTACTGGAGTCTACTGATGATCTTTTTGGATTGATTCAGTTTGAGTTAGACTTCTGTGCAGTCCAGAACAATTAAAAATATTATAAGAGACCATATTTATAATTAATTGAAGATCAAAGACAGTGACTTCAATGACTATAACCACTTTGTACAGTGTTGCTTGGTCCGTGAATGAGTGGATGGAAAATTCCAGTTCCAGCACTTGGATCCAGTATTAAAAGCACAGGTACCAGGTCTAACACTATAACTGGGCAAGGTACCAGGTCTAACACTATAACTATCCATTCTTTAACACATGTTATATGTGCTGCTAACAACTCAAAGTGTTCAAAGCCCCAAACCCCTGACATGGTAGCTGCTTAATAGACACGCTACAATAGAATGGCAGCCGATTGCTTCCTGGCCACATTTCCCAGTTTGCCACAGCCCCCACAAATGAATCTCTCTAATGACAGAATTACAGAGGGCACCTTCCTAAAAGTACTCCAAAATATTACTAGGTAGAAAGTATTATAGACAGCACCTTCCATTTAAAAATATTACAAAAATATTTATGTTTTTAATACTGTGATAACGAAACACTTCAAATCAATTAGTGCATTTGTTTCTAAGATTAGAAATAGCAACATATGCAATTTTACAAGTATTATAATACGAGGAGAAGAATTCAATTTGAAGTCTGAAAAGCAGGTATTAAGCAGAAACGGTACAGCATCTAACAAGGGACTTGGGCAGAAGACGACAGCGGAGGGATGGAAATCTGAAGCATGAGCAGAATGACCCCTCGAATAATCAACTAGCCTGGAATATACCGCACTAAAGGCCCAGTCCCCAACACAATGAGAAATAAGGAGGCCTAAATGGCCAGTTCTGCCATCAGCCTCTGCCTGCTCCTGAGTCGAGTCCAGCAGCTGAAGGTCGGCAGGGCTGCATTCTTCTGTAGGTGGCACAGCGCCAGCTTCCACGGGAGGGGGATGGAAGCCCTCTAATGGCACGTCCCAGAACGGGATGGCCTGATCACAGGGCTCCTGGCTCCCAGTTAGAGATGAAGCGACAGGAACCTCAGGGCCCCCCACATCTTCATAACAAACAGCTGCGTGTCTGTTGCTGTTCTTCCTTTCTATGATTCTACCTCATCATTCTAATAGACCATTAAAAACCAAAAACTGGTTATGACAGTTTTAAACTGGCAAATGCAGAGTTCTTAAAAAAAAAAAAAGGTCATGGTAATTTTCCCCCAACAGTAAAAGTGCTATTTGATGAAATATTAAGAAGGCCTAACATAACACAGACACCCACATGTGTACCACCCTGACCATTTGCTCCCTCCGCATTAATGGTACTTAAGAGTATCCTAAACTTACTACTTGCCTCATAACTTCATGGCTAAAGGAACTTTGCTAACCTGGTGTGGTTTAGAAAAAAAGAAAAAAGAAAAAGAAAATTAAACATCGAAGAAAATGGAAGTCATTTAAGTCCCTTCTGAGGGTTTTATAAGAGGATAGGCTAAGTTATGCTAAGTGAAGTCAGGTAGGGAAACACATACTGCACGATCTCACTTACATTAGGGATCTTCAAAGAAAAGTGAACTCACAGATACAGAGAACAGACTGATGGCTGCCAGAGGCAGGGGATGGGTGGTGGGCAAAATGGGTGCAGGTGGCACAAAGGTACAGACTCCCAGTTGTGAAATAAGTAAGTCCTAGGGATGTAAGCACAGCACAGTGACTACAGTTAAGACTGTAGTGCATATTTGAAAATTGCTAAGAGAGTAGATCTTAAAAGTTCTCATCACAAGAAAAAAATCTGTAACTATGTGTGGTGACAGATGTTAACTAGACCTATAGTGGTGATCATTTCACAATGTATACAAACATTGAATCATTATACACCTGAAACTGATATAATGTTATATGTCAATTAGACTTCAATAAAAAAGAAAAAGATGCAATTCACCAGGATTTTTTAAAAATTAAAACTGAGGAAGAGACTGGACTAATATCGCATGGTGAGGCCGAACCAGCAGCGTGAATACACTTCTCTCCAGTCAGTTCCCAAACACAGCAGACACTGACCATTTGCTGGGTGCGAGAAGATGCCGGGCTCATCTTAGAATGACTGCTCATCAGATCTCTACATGTTTTTACAGACAGTTTTCTTCCTGTAAGTTCACTTTTAAAGTCAAGGACATTGTCCCCTTCACTCCATAGTTTCCAATTATTCGAACATTTCATCAAATTCTATGGCTCCTGCTCCCCAGTAAAAAGTGAAAACTGTCACCAGCACCTGTGGGAACCTTTGAACTAACGTATGAACCTGTGTGACCTCACAGGTAGAGGAGTGAGCTTGAATGAGGACCGGCTGGGGAATGCAGCCACTGCAACTCGGAGAAATTAAAGAATTTCAGAGCTTGGAAGAATGATCTGTTTTCATGCTAATGGTCTTGGTGATCATTTTTAAAGGACAGGACAGAAATGGAGAAAATGTGATACTTAAGCATAATTGTCTTTAAATGGAATGTTTTTCAAAGTTTTCCATGAGACATCAGTGAGTCTTTAAGACCAACATTATAGCTGTAATTGAGTCTCTGATAAGGACTGCAGCTGTAGCAAATGGATTGAAAATGACTAAATGCACAAATTATGAGCCTCATTCAAGGAAAACAATTGTTAAGATTATATAGCAGATTTATAATAAAAGTACAAATACCGTAAAAATGCTTATTTTTCATACTCGTATTCTATGAACTCTAATACTGACATGCACAATTGGGCAGGGAATAAAAAGAGGAACAAACTGTCCCCAATTTTACTCTCTCTGTGGCCAGGAAGGTGACAAAAGAGCTGAGGTGTGTTCACATTGATGGCTCATCACCTGAAATGCATGTGCCACAAAATCACTCAGCTCAGGTTATGTTCAGCCTGGTATCAAGTGAAGTTATGGCTAAAACGCTGTAAAACAAACCATTAACTCCAATTCGTATCGCAGCAGACTGCTAAAATCAAGGCCATGAGACAGTTTGTTAAGTGGGCTATTATTAAGCAATAATGGTCATAAGTGGCTGTATTATGTTTGATAATAATCATATTTTTGACTGCTAAGCTTTCAGGAGATTTGGACATGAAAATTAGTTTAGGCATTTATCTTGAATTAAATGCTGGGATGGTACCAAAGACAAATATTTTGGGGCATGAGAATATAAGGAGCAAAATTCTCCTTTGGTGGGGTTTATAACATAGGGGTAACCTATGATTTGTAAAGAATAAAATCTTTTCTTGGTAGAATGTTCACATTGGTGTTAGACAATTAATTTCTTGAAGTACTCCACCCTTCTATTTGGAGGAATGTCACAAGCAGCCACACAAACGGATCCCCTGGATACAGCTAAGACTTTTCCATCCGAATAAAGCAGGGACCCGCATAAGAAGTGCCTGAAGGATTCGGTCTATACTAGAATCCCATATTCGGACCCGACCTCATACCAAATTACAGTGCATGGTGGATAAAGGGCCAAATGGAAGGCTCGTTAGGGGTAGCGCCTGTGTGAGTCTCTAGTGGAAACAGCTGTGAGCTCCTTTGGGGCAGGGGCCTGGTTCGTCCTGATCACCGCTTATACCCTCAGTCCTAGCGTTGTGTCTGGCATGTAGGTGGCACTCATGATTAACTTATATCCAGCCTTCTAAATTGAAATAGGTGCGCATCAAAGAAGCCCGAAGCACCGAGCCAACACGTTACCATGCACAAATATGGACGGCAGTGGTTCTGGGTTCCCTCGTTTTGGTTTCCTCTCTGGCTCTCCCTCTGGTCTTGTTCAGATGCTGATGCTCCTGAGGGCTTATTCTAGGCTGCCCTCTCTTTTAATTCTGTGCATTTCCTCGTACAATTCTAGTAGTTTCACATGTTATCTCTATGCTGAGGATTCTGAAGTCTATCCACAAGCCCGAGGTGTCTCATACTCAACAGTGCCAGGCTGAACTCGGTTCGCTCACATTGTCCTGCCCACCTACCCACTTTGCACCTGCTCCTCCACCCCCAGCACAGAAGCAGGATCACCATTCACCTGTACCCAAGCCCAGCACCCAGGTTCATCCTGCCTTCCCCTCACAGACCCCATCTGATCCAAGGCCTATCAACTGGACTTGGTTGTCAAATGCATGCAGACTTGATAATTCTCAACTGCCACCACATCATCACAGCTAGAACCACTATTTTATTTTTCCTAGATTATTGCAAAACCCTTAAATAGTTCCCCGTGTCCCTCAGAATAAAGCTTGACAGCTTTAAGGTAGCACACACAGGTCTCTCATGACTTGGTCCATGAGTAGCTGCTAGGATCCTTATGTAGCTGCTGGAGCTCCACACACCAGGTCCCTGCAGGCTGTCCTTCCTTTTCTTGTGCAAGAGACCCTGCCCAGGTGGCTCCCCCTGCCCAGAGACTCTTAAGACTCTTTTCCCCCAACTTTGCTAACAGGTATTATCCGACAGACCTCAGCTCCTACACTGGGTTCTCCAGAAGCCGTCTCAAATCATAATGCTGGTTTCTAAGTTTTCTTAACTTGGGCTCCATAGCATCATGCCCCATTTGTTTTTTTTTTTTTTTTTAGCAATATGCTATATCACACTGTTTTATACCAGCCTGTTTACTCCCAGCCAGGCTCTGCCACGGGCTAGTGAAGACTATGGCAAAGTTACTGCTGCTTTCTGAGCCTCAGTTCCTACCTGTAAAATTAAAACAACTGTATCTCTCCCAAAGGATTATTCTAAAGACCCAAGGAGATCTGGATGCAAAGTGTTTATCTCCATGTTTCCGACATCAAAAGTTCTAAAATTATTAGCTGAAAATTTTGATTTATGAATTCATAAAATCACTTACATGTGAATGGATATTTATTGATAAAGTAATTGACTTAAAATTGAGCAATTAAAATGAGAAAGATACATAATAATTATCTCCTAGGAGCACAGCCATATGTATAAAGTACAATGTGGTAACTGCTAACTGGTTTACGTACAGAGAATAATAAGAATACAAAGCAGTAGCTTATGTGCAATAGTTAAGCTGATTCTGCATGAGGCAAACAGGCTTTCAGAAGGTGAGGAAAATGCCAAAGCAGTCACAGGTCCCTTCCCCACTATTTTAAATTATTTCAGGGACTTCACTGTATGATAATGAGATCATCCAAGAGTTTTTAACTTTCCCTGTGTCCATAAAAAGATAGGAACCAATTCCTGGTAGAGAGATGCTTTCACTTAATCCATTCAACCCTCCATTTTTACGTCAAAAGTAAAATAAACAAGGAACCATTATATTAAATGGAATATTTTGATCATGGAATTCTTTTTCAAAGAGACAGAATAACAGCTGCATGTATTGACTGTTCCCAGTAAATCTTTTAAGTCAGAAGGAGATAAAAAGAGAGTCCTGTACCTCCTTCCCTCAGGAGGTTATTAGTTATTGCATTTTTCACCGCTGTGGCCCCTGAATTACTGATGACACAGTAGGAAATCAGACATGCCAATTAATAATTTAAGCTGAGGCATTTGTGTCTTAGGAAAACACAGCAAAAAAAGAACTTCTATTTACTGCCAACAGATCTGAACTGTACTTCTAGTATTTTCAGTTAAAAATGATGGAAAAATAATCTGCTCTATTCTTTAAATAAAGGTTTGGTAACAAAGAAGGGTCCCTGAGCATCTTATGACACAACCCTGATAGGCTAGAGCCTTGAAAACCAACCAGTAGGGACCCTTCTGTTTGCCACAGAGGGAAGCAGTCCCTGCCCCGCTCAGCCCTGAGCTCACAGGGAAAATGCCGCACAGCCACGGCTCTGGCGCACCTTGCTCACCCGAACTAACATCAGTCCATGCTACTGGGAACTGCGCTACACATGCAGGAGCGACCCGCAGTGTGTTCTCTACAGGAACACAACACGTGATCCAAAAGCCTCCACATCTCAAGATGCATCCTTTCAACCGAGTGTACGGGGCATGAAAGAGCCGCATCAGTGCATCCAACTGCCAAGTGTTTGACTTTTTAAAATTGTAATTTTAGCAGGAGACAAACAATAAACTCCATTCACTAATCGCACACACTCATAGCTATCTTCTCATTGTTCGCATGTTTATTTGAATTATAGGATACTGAGTTTTATTGAACAGCTCTATGTGCTTTATTATCTGATACAAAAAACCATTTGTGACTCCAGTACATGAGTGTGCTCAGCTCTATTCGGCACTTGTGGATGCTGGGGGAGCATTAATGATGAATGACAGAGCTTCGTAATCCTCAAGAAGCTTAGCCGGGAAGATACGTACATGCATAATAAGTAATACAAGAGATGAAGTTGAAAGAATAGGCTAGCTTTCAGGCCAGCACGTCATAACAGTGACCTGTGCTTGTACATGCACATGTGCACCCTCCATGCTGCTGAGGGTCTGGCTGATGGCTGTCCTTGTGTGCTGCAGACAGCACCTCCCTCTGTGAATACCAATGACGACAACTGTGCAAATCATTTGACTCAGTACTTCTACATCTGAAAAATCTACCTAAGACATAAGAGATGTGGAGAAAACTTACACAGAAGGATATTCACTCCAGAAGTACATGAATGAAAAACCTGAAAGAGTCCTAACAGCCAGGGCAAGGAGGGGTATATACGGTACATCTGGTAAATACGGCACCAGGGAGTTTTCGATAGCCCAAAGGTTTCTCTGAAGAATATGCATGATTTTGGGGATTTACAATATAATATAAGCTTGGACAATTAATTTAACAAACTCATCCTAGAGAAAGTGCTACATCCCTCATTGTTGAATATCACTATGGTTACCTTCCAAGTACTCTCCTTGGGAAGCTGTGCACTGATGTTATTAACACCTAGTCCACCCTTCAAAGCAATTTTAGAACTCTTTTTCTCAAATGGCCATCAGAGCTGTGATTGTCCCCAAAACCTGACAATTAAGTCTACAAACTCGCCACTGTGCACTTAGGTTGGCAGTGCTATACAAACAACTTGGTAAGATACCATAACCTTAGCAAGGTATGACAATAGCTCTGATGGCCATTCCAGCAAAATAGTTCCCAATTTGCTCTGAAGGGTGGACTAGGAGCTGGCACTGGTGCATAGCTTCCCCAAAGGACAACTTCTAAGGTGACCACAGCGATATTTAGCAATGAGACATGTAGCACTTTTTCTAGGATGAGTTCACAAAATTAATTGTCTGACCTTGTATTATGTGAAAGGGGCCAAATTCAAAACTTTAAACTTGATGTTAAAAATCTATAGACATAAACATACTGCAAAGAAACACTCCCTATTATGACAGTGGTTATCTACTACTGGTAGTCTCTGTGAGCTTTTTGATTTCTTCTTTTTATTTTTCTGAAGTATCCAAATTACAAAACTACATACAAACATGTAAATCCACAACAACATAAATATATTTTAAATTCAATAAATAAAATACTTTGAAATTAATCCTTCAAAAACCAATACATGTGTAAATTATACAGAGCAAGTCAGTCTTACTACATAAAGTGAGATGACCATTAGGGTCCTCTCTGTAAGTCCCTCAGTAAGATATCTAAACACAGAAGTGGATATTAACATCAGATGAGCAACACCTACTGTTATTAACTTAGAGTATACTTTGCTTATAGTATGTTCTTACAAAAATATTGCCTTCATTCCCACACACTGGAAATTACTTTGGTTAGAATAATAATGTCTTAGGTTTGCATGTACTTTTACATGCCCTGTGTGTCCTGTGACCTGGGCACAGTAGCAGGGAGCAGTGTAGTAGACAGCATAATGGCTTCAGAAGAGATGTGTGTCCACCTGAGGACATGATTAACTGCAGGCCTTCAGTAATGCATGTGCTCACTGAGACTCAGTTTCCCTTGCAGAGTGAGGATCGAGTCCACCTAGCACACCTGACAGGTGCTGTGGGGCCCAGCAAGAAAGCATACATAAGCGCACTAAGATATTAAACACTACTCAGAGGCAAAGTACTTCCCTTTGGTAAATAAGAGTGAGGAAACCCAATGGGTGAAGTGGTTTGGCCTCTGCTAATGTTCTTTCCATCTCACCAAACTAAAACATGGAGGAAGCCCAGGGAGCAGGTGAATAGGGAAGTAAAACTGGCCAAGCAGCTGGCAAACCTCCGAAGACGAATGACCTTGACAGTGTGCTGCACAGGAGTGCACTGCTTACAGGATTCTGTAACAAACCATTAGGAGCTTCCTCCAATTCCAGAACCTGCTCACAGGCACCAGAGGCCTGCCCTGCCCTGCCCTAACAACCCTGAAGTCAGACTGGGTCTGAAAGGTGACCCTGCAGGCCCCTCACCCGAGAGACAGAACTGTGAGGAGCCATTAACATCCTCGCTGAGTTAGCAGCTGCCACCCCAACATGGGAGCGCCACCCCCAGTGCCCTGCCATGAGGACAGTGAAGGGCCCTCTGGGGCCTCAGAGCCCCTGCTCTGGTAGGGGCAGACCAACCCAGAGGAGGGTCAGGGAGGCAGCCACCTACTGGGGACTGACAGAAGGCTACCTAGCTTCCCAGAAGGCAGGGCCACCAGCAAACCAATGGTGTAACAGGAGAGGAAAGAGGTTGCAAAGACTGCATTCCACAGCCCCCACTATGTCCAGTCCATATTCCTCCCATCTGGCAATGAACCTGTCCCAGGAGAGAATGGGAAAGTTGGGGCACAGACATGCGTCAGCTAGACAGGGAACAAGACAGACCCAGAAGGGCCTTGTGCATTCTTCCTACTGTCTAACCTTCTCCGTAACTGTGCTCATGTGTCCCCAGCTGCAAGGCAAGCAAACCCTGCATTCCAGAGAAGTATCTGGAATCTCAAATTCAGGGTAAGGTGAGAATGGGGCCTGTAGGAACTATTCCAGAAGGTGCTTCTTTGACAAAGCAATGGCCGTCAAGGGTGCATTTCCTTTCACAAGTCAGAGAGAATGGAGTTCAGTGCACCTGACAGACCTTATTTGTAATTTTAAAAGTATGAACTATCATTAATGAAAAAAAAGTGAAACCATTGTATTACAAATGCATACTAATTAATTTGGCTTGATTATATTTTTAAATTTCCTAACACCAAAGATCTTTATCTGAAGAAAAAAACGGGTAAGAATGACCACTTACTACAGAAAATACTATTTTATTAAAATAACAACAAAAATCCATGAAGAACCTTAGTTCCTCATAAAAATTATGGTCACGGGAAGTCACTGCTTTCTTTGGACTTCTAGGTTAATGAAAAGAGAGAGGTGCAGAAACTGCAGTTATGAGGAGACAGAACAGCAGCCACAGAGAACTGACCTCTTGTCAGCAAGGTGGTAGACGAGTGTGCATCGCCATCAGCTCCCTGAAAGCCCCAGGCCCTTTATCATGAGGAAATAACATTAGTGTATTATATTGATTAGGGATTTCCCATTGCTAAACCCTTTTATGCTCATTTGACCCTAGGAAAACCTCTAAAGAGACAAGAGAGGCAGCTCTCCCATTTCACAGCTAGGGAAAAACCTTACAGAAGCTAAAAAGTCATTTGCCTTCTACCAAATGACTGTAAGTTAAAAGACAGAACAAAACCCAGGCTGCTTCATTTTTTCTATTATAACTGGTAGCTTCTCACACTTACATATATATGGCCTTTAAAAATTAGGAAAAAAACCAAAACAAAATTACTGACTTCATCTTCCCCAAACAAGCCAACCTAATCCAAACCTGCTAACTTCCAGCAAAAAGGAAAGCACCCATCTTGCTGTTCTGAGGCCGAAGGAAAGGCAGTTTGGGAGGAATGCTGAGGTGCGCACACACAGAGGAAGGAAGGGGGACTCTAAGAGGATGCTTTAAGGCCCGCTCCACCCTCCAGAGGATGGCCAGTCTGCAGGGTCACTGGGTGTGCAGGAGGTGGGCCCCCACGCGGGGAGTGTCTCCCCAGCTCCGCCTCCATTTGGCGGCAGCTCTCCCTTTGCCCCTCTGAGAACCAGACAGAGGGGGAGTCTGCAAGCGGGCCTTGACGAAGGTGGCAGCTCCTCCAGCCTGGCATGACCAGAGACATCTCTGCCCGGGCCCAGCTCCTAAGCAAATACTCGATTCTGTACAAATCAAGTCCCTGGAGCCCTGTTAGTGCCTGTTGTTGCCCAAATCTCAAGTGAGTCTTAAGCGTTTGAGTGGCAGAACAGACTAGACACAACCCCCACCAGAAAACCACCAAATAATAACATCAAAGCTGCCACAATGCCCCTAACAACAGTGATTTCACTGATCCTTTGGTTTTTCCTCAAAGCATGGTCTTTCTTTCCTTGTGCCAGAGAGCACTGTCTAGCCTTTGGAGTATTAGTCACTCACTGACACACACGAACATAACATTAGACCTTCAGGAAGATGGAAAATCTATTCAGACAGCCTCACTTTATAAACCCAGAAGGTGAGTGATTTGCCTAAGGTCACATGACAAGTTAGGAGTCACATGACAAAATGAATATCCTACTGGGATCCCCGAAAGCTCACTGTCACGGTCTAAGTCATATTCATCCATGTGGCAAACACGGTACCTACCTACCTGCCTACTAAGTGCCAAGCTGGGCACAGAAGGAGGAGTGAGACATGGCTTGGGGGAGATCAATGAAAGCTTCCAGGTAGAGCCAACTTGAACAGCAAGGGCTCCAGAGCACCAGAGTGCCACCTGGTCCCAAGACTGTCCCCTTAAGGATGTCCTGTTGGCCTCAGCTCCTGTGAGCTAAGCGACGTGTGGCATCGCACACCTTCCCTTCCACGTTCTAAGATTAGAAGCCCACATCCATGAAACTGGAGAGTAACAGGGAAATTACTAAGAATGGCAAATAGACATCACAATCCCCTTTTCTCTTTCCTTTACGTGGAGTAAAGAGTTGCAAATTTTACTTCTTTTACTCACAGGAGAAAAACAAGTGTTGCCAACTTTGGCCAATGGAAGGCAAGTGCCGGTCCCAGGAGGACTGCGTTCTGTTTCCCTGCCTGGCCCACTGCAGGGCGGTGAGTCCTAAGGAACGTGAAGCTTCTCTTCACCACCCGCCCTGGGGATCTGGGAGAGAAGTGTGGGTTCCCAGACTTCCCTGGTGATTAAAGAGCCGCCGTGGGCCAACCTGCTTTTCCTGTGTCTCTGCCGCCCGGGGGAGGGAAGCTTCTTTGTATTCTGTTCGCATTACAGTCCCTCCGTACCTTAGCCCCAGAGTCTTGCTTTCAGCACCGGCCCTCAGCACCGGCCCGAATCCCTCCATAAAGATGCAGGACAGCTAGAAAGGTTTCTTATTTCTGAGCTAAAGGTAAAAATTCCTTCTTTCTAAGAATAAATTTGGGGTAGTTCTGACCAGTAGTCCCCAATTTTCAAAATTATGCACCTAAAATATATTTATACATTGATTCCTGGGCTTAGTCCTGAGATTCTGTTTCCGAGGGCGTGGAGTGTGCCCCAGAACCCGCAGCTTTAGAAGGTGACCCTCCTGCACTACTAGGGTTAGAAGCTACGGGCTTAAATTCAATTCTGAAAAATGTAAAATGAAGTCAAATACATGCACGATTCTGAAATCCTCCTTCCTCTAGTACTGAAACACCTTCCACTCCTATTTAACAGCTGGATGCCAGGCAATTTACTGACTCACATGTCTTTTACTCAGTTTTGAAGGAAATAAATGAAATCTGAAATTGGGGATGCTCTAGAAACCATTTCCAGGAGTCCCAAACACTAGAAGTTTCTATTCTAGTGATAGTAGCTTGGGTTTGCTGTGCTATCAAAATATACTCTAAATTGAACACTTAATGAGCATTTTCTAAGTATTATATTAACTCCAATAATCTTGTGTGGTAGGAATTACGATTACCCTCAATTTAAAGTAAAACTTCTCAAACCCCACAATTTAGCATTTAGGGCCCTTCTCAAATTTAGTTCCATTCTACGAAGACCACCCTTAAAATGTCCTCACTGTCTCCCAAGTACACCAGACCCACGCCCGCCTCTATGGCTTCCTCCCTGGAGTCCCTGCCCCAGAACGTCCCTTCCATTCCACAATGACAATGCCTGTTAAAAGCACAGACGCTGACATCAGACCTAAGTGCACGTCCGGGCTTAGTCATTTAGTCACGGTGTCTCCCCAGGCAAACTTCTAAAACCCCTGGGATCTCAGGGCTATCGTGTACAAAGGTGGTTTTCACATGTGCACTCAGCTCAGCACCCACTCTTTCCTCAACACCATTCTAGAACCAAGGACACAGTGGCAAGCAAACAGAAAAAGGTCCTGCATTCACAGAACATATAGGCCATGGAAGAAGGCACGTAATGAAGAGGGACAAATAAATACATAACCTGTTGAGGGTGAGCACCACACGGGGACAGGATAAATTGGAGTGTGGGTATGAACAGGAGGGTGGGTGGGATGGCCACCAGGATGACCTAGAGGGCAGGCGGCAGGCAGGCCTGAGCCACACTGGTGGACCGGAGAGGCGTTCCCATCAGAGAAAAACTAAAGACTGGATTTGAGAGCAAGCCTAGCACACTCAAACAACAGTAAGGATACCAGGAAATGGGACTGGAAAGGAAGGAGGGGTCAGATCATGAAGGGCTTTTATTCTAGAAGGCTCTGAACAGAGGAGTGACGAGACCTGACTCAGGTTTTAATAGCCACCATGTCTGCTGCAATAAGAACAGGCACTGGTGGGCAAAAGTGGAAAGGCCACTGCAGCACTGTAGGCCAGAGAGGGTGACAGCGTTTGCCCTGGCAGGAAGTGCTAAGGGATGAGAGCAGATGGAACCTGGACGGACAAGCCTGGATCTGGGAGAAAAGATGGAACTGGCAGCACCAGCCGGTGAAGAATGGGCTAAGCAGGATGAGAGAACAAAGGGTCGAGGATGACTGCAAGATTTCTGGCCTAGTTACCAGGGAAGAGACAAGTGGCCCTCACTAAGATGGAGAAGACTATTGCAGGAGCAGGGGATTTATGGTCAAATACCATCACCTATGCAGAATGCGCGAGACACAGTCAGATGTGAGAAATGTTAAGAGTTCTTTGTTGTTGCCATCATTCCAGGTCATACCTTGAATCCTGCAGCTCATACTGATCTCTCCTGACTATAAACTCAGGGATGTGCTCAATTCATTTGGGCACATGATCAAGACTGACTTGCTGTGTGTTTTTGTGCAGTTGTTATGAGGGTGGGGGATGAAAAGTGAACTTAGTATTGAAAATTGTTTACTCTCTTCTTCATTGCAATAAAGCACATCTCACAATACTTGCTAAAATGAACGTCAGTGTCTCGGGAACTGAAACCTATATTTGGGAAAAAAGATTCTGAGGCACAGCAACTCCACGATCCAATCTGAATGAACATCCGGACTCATAAAGGAAAAAACAAAGCAAACCCAGATTTTACATCTGTGATAAAAGTCCTAAGGTATAACAAAGCTACGGGGCTGCTTTTCACTACAGGAGGAATGCCAAAGAGGGCTTCGGAAGTAAGGTCCCTGGAGCAGAAAACAAGATGAGACTGGTGTCAAGACCAACCCTGCCTGCCGGGGTGCCATGTCTCAATCTGTCACTAGCTATGTCCAGGTATGGCCTGTTGGGTTTTGCAGACAAGACTGCAGAACTGGCAAAGGGGATGGCTCAGGGGTTCCCAGAAACCTGTCTGTGGACCAATGCCAGCCCAGTTGCCAGAAAACTGGCTAAGGAGAATAAGTGAAAAACACCAATTCCTTAGCTACTCTCCCAGGAATTCTGACTCATGAGATCGGGCGTGGGGCCCCCAGACTGTTTTTAACAAGTTCCTCAGGTGTTTCTGGTGTTGATTCATCAGCAAGATCCATGGGGTAGCAACGTACTTTGGAAAATATACAACATTGCACAAACATATACTGCAATTAACCCATTAATTCCAAAGCAGTGCTAGTGGCTGCTCTTAAAGCCATGCCATCCCCACCCCCTGCCCCATGGCCCTAGGTTACATTCATCTAAGTGCGCACTGCTGCAAGTGGTGGCTCCCAGGGGCCCCAGGCATGCAGACTGAAGAGCTCGGTGGGCAGCGAGGTTCCCTATAGAAGCCTGAGGCTGAACTCGAAGCCTGAGATGGGGAAGCAGAGACAAAGTTCTAAGGCGGAGCAGGTGTCCTAGACTCAATGTTCATTTGAAAAATATGAGAGGAAATAGGTATAGTGTTGGTTAAACCAGAAGATGAAGCTGATCCACACACAGATGCACAAGGTAGGCACAAAGGGAAGAAAAAGGTGTCATGCACACTCTGCTAGACCCTGATATACCATACATAATAATCACACAAGTTTCATTTAAAGAATTGGAAACCGCAACTCAGAGATACCTCAGAATTCGTCTGACATTCAACAATGTGTTACGTGCAGAGCAAGAATCCAACAACAAGTCTGCCTGGCTACCTCTGAATATACATTAAAAAGCATTAGACTCCAATAAATGGAAAGACATCCCATGTTCATGGATTGAAAGACTTAGTATTGTTAACATGTCATTCTACCCAAAGCGATTTACAGATACAATGCCATTCCTACCAAAATCCCAATGATGCACTTTGCAAAAACAGAAAAACAAAACTCATCCTAAAACTCATATGAAATCTCAAGAGACCTCAAGTAGCCAAAACAATCTTGGAAACAAGAATGAAGTTGGAGGTCTCTCATGTGTTCTGATTCCAAAACCTATTACAAAGCTGCAGTAATCAAAACTGTTCACTGCGATAAAGACACACAAACAGCACAAGAATCAGAATAGAGAACCTAGAAATAAAACCTCCTATCTGTGGTCAAATGGTCTTTGCCAAGGCTGCCAAGACCATTCAAGAGGGAAAGAATAGTCTTTTCAACAGAGGGTGCTGGGACCACTGGATAGACACATGCAAAAGAATGAAGCTCAGTCCTTACTTCACACCATATATAAAAAGTAACTAAAAATAGATCAAATGGATCTAAATGTAAGAGCTAATATTATAAAAGTCATAAAAGAAAACAGGGCAGAAGCTTCATAAGCCTGGATGTGGCAATGATTTATTAGAGATGACACCAAAGGCAAAGGCAACGAAAGCAAAATCAGATACATTGGACTTCATCAAAAATCAAAAACTATTGTGCATCAAAGGACACTATCAACAGAGTGAGGTGAAAAGGCAATCCACAGAATGGGAGAAAGTATTTGCAAGTCATATATCTGACAAATGGAGCTCTGACAACACAGTGATCCCACTGACGCCAGATGCTGGCATTAGGCTTGGACACCACCACCATGGGGCAGTCCTGCTCATCCCTGCAAGGTGGGGTCCCATGGGGCTGGACCTTTCAGAACACTCAGAGTTCTAGCATTTAAATGCAGCCACCCAATGACTCCTCCCAATACCATGCTCCTTCAACATCACAGATTCTAGTTTCTCAGAATGTAAGCACTTTCCATCCTCTATTTGAGCAGTGTATGAAAATAAATTAGCTGTGTAAGGTATCTGTGAGGCTTTGACAAATGAAATAATTCAATTGTAACTGGCAGCTCTACACTCTCGATCTAAAATGGCAATTTACACTCATCAATATGATACGACATGACGGAACAGAATTACTTCCACTGGCACCATCAAGTTTTGATTCTACAGCAATGTACAAGGGCTGTCCGGAAAAAATCTAGCCATAAATGCCGCTGGTTTTTATATTACATTCTAGATAATTTCCGGACAGCCTCTATATAAGGTACAGTTATGTATCTTAATGTGTAAGATGTAATCACCCGACTCCAAGTAGTACAGTCTGGGCCCACTAGTTCAAAGAAAGATAACAGGGAGTTTAATAAATGGCTGAAAACCAAGGAGCTAGGTAGGTGCCAAGTCTGCCAGAGAGAGTACGCTCATAGCCTGGGAAATACCCACAACATGTGTTTTTTTAAAGCTGTCATAATTCAAAGTCTCTCTAAACAGCTACTCTACTGTTTAATTTCATTTTCCCTCATAAATGTTTGGCTTCATCTCAAGTTGAATCAACTTTTCCATTATAAATCTCTATTTTCACATTTTCCTGGTTTGACTGTAAAATGTCTTTAGTCTGATAACTGACACAAACAGAAGCCAGAATTTTAATGCTCTTCATTGTCAAAACGGTTTTACTACAAAACCAAAATCAGTTTTCTGTGAACCAAGTATAAGCAAAATGAAAAAAAATTTGTAGCGTAGCATATTCTTCAGTTACAAGTTTTCTCCCAGGTTCTTAAAAAAACTGGTGGGTTTTTCATATTAATTGCACCTATGTGAAGATGTCACATTTAACTTTGCTTCCTGAATGTGGGTAAGCACCATGAAACTGTCCAAATGCTACTGGAAGCCACTCATGGCATTTGTATCAAACAAACACCTAGTAGAGGGGGGCTCTGTACACATCATTATGACACTTCTTTTAGCAAGTTGCTTTGTAACATGTGCACCATGAATGTTGAAAAACAACAACAAAAACTGTATTAGTTGTTTTTATCAAGCCTACTGCTTTTATACATATCAAAGCAGAAAACTACATGAGGCATACTCCACATAAGAGATTTAATGTTCAGTCCATCATAAATGTTTGAATCTTGAGTGGCTCTCTCCTTAGGGACATGGTCTGTAGCAACAGCAGAAGAAAATTCTCCAGCACTCACCCCAGCATCTGACAGCAGCCAAGGCCACATAGACTGCTGGGCAGAGCTTCTGAGGACCTGGAGAGGGACCTGGTGGGAAGAGCTGTGCCCGCACTGTTAGAGTCAAGGGCCGTGCCTGCAAGCTGAGCAGTGGTGGGAGCTAGAAACACACAGCATGACCTCAGAACCACATCACATTGGCCTCTGCCCATGATGCTTCCCACAAGCGTCTTATGTGTGTGGACGGTTTCCATGCACAAAAGACTAAGAAAAACTGGGAATCCATTGTAACACCCAGGCATTCACAGATGCTCAAGGCAACGTTCTAGTTCTAAGAGACCAAAACAAACACTTGTCTTGCCTCTTTTGTCGCTATCTGTGAAGAGACACATTCCGTTCACTCTGTTCTCAACAGCATTTGACAGCAATCACGAAAGCCCAAAGGACTGATAGAAAACAAATCAAACCTAACAGGAAGAAGGCTACAAAATAAATAAGCCATTTAACTGAAATAAAAGACAGCCCGTAATACCAATAACAATTTGTCAGATTAGTAAAAAAGTTATTAAAAAAATCAATAAAAAATAAACCTCCAACTTCTAAGTCTGTAAGTTCCTTCTTTACTCATAACTGTACTATTCCTGCAAATGAGTTTACTTTAAAATAAATAAATACAAAGCTCTTCTGCCTAAAAAACTTAAGGTGAATAATAGGAGGAATAGTTCAGGTGACAGAAATTGAAATTTAAAAACTAATTTTTCACATGTCCAAATATATGAAAAGTCTAATAGCGTTAACACGTTTGTTTCAAAGAATGTGATTTATTTTAATTAATTGTATGTTAGTTTGATGTACCAAGCAATTTGTAATTACAGAATGTCCTTTCTTAGAACAAATTCTATTTTGTTCCATTTTGATCTACAGAATTAAGAAATATTTATATGTACACAAGTCCATAACTAAACCAAAAGTATAAGGGCAAAACACTAAAGTGACTTGAAAAGAACAAAAGTAGCAATTCATCTTTCTTTACAGTTCCCACGTTACATACAGATGCTCCTCCACTTACAATGGGGTTACCCAATGAGTTGAAAATATTGTTAAGTCAAAAATACATTTAATACACATAACCTACCAAACACTGTAACGTGCTCAGAACACTGACATTATTGAGACATAAGTCAGGGAGCATCTGTACGAGGGCATCTGCATTGTGCCTCCACTGTAATATTTGTTACATTAGACATATCTGTATATAACTGGTTCTGTACAGTCACATGGTATCTCCTCTCCATCACTCTTGATCTTGCACACACAGATCTTACACCCAGTGCACATCCAAAGAAGAGTGTTCAGATATTCGGTACAAGCAGTGTGCTGTTACTGAATTGTTAACAGTGAAAAAAGTTCCTCACCTGAAGTTCGCAGACGAATGCAAAACTGTTATGGTGATCAGTGTGTGGATGTGAGCACGGTAAGATGCTGCATAAGGCAGTTCAAAGATGGAGAAGGGGGGCAGCAGGTGTGAGTGACAGACCATGACGCGGAAGGCCTGTGACTGCAAATAATCAGATTCATCAAGATTGCTTTGAAGAACTGATCCACGGAAATCGTCACATCAAACAAAGAAATAGTTGGTAAGTTAGGAATCTCTAAGGAGAGAGACGGATACATTATTAGTGTTCTTTTTTTTTTTAATTCAACTTTTTATTTTTTTATTTTTCAATTACATTTGACATACAATATTATTGGTTTCAAGTGTACAGCACAGTGATGAGTCATGTATATAACGTACCAAACCCTCATTCTGATATATCCATTCCCCTCTGCCACCATGCATAGTGATTACGAAGTTACTGACTGTACGCCCTGTGCTGCGCTTTACATCCCTGTGACTATTTGGTGACGATGAATTCGTACTTCTTGATTTCTTCACCATTTTTACCCATCCCTCCAGCTCTCCTCCCAACAAATCTAGTACCCATCTGAGACCACACAGAGTTACTGCAACCTTATTGACTATATTCCCATGTTATATTCTATATCCCCATGATTACTGCCTTGTAACAACCAAACCGAACTTCTCCATCCCTTTCCCTTAATTTACCCCCTCCCCCAATACCCCTCCCATCTGGCAACAAACCAAATGTTTTCTATTATCTATGAATCTGTTCCTGTTCTGCCTGCTTATTTTCTTCTTTGGGTTTCATCTATAAATGACAAGAATTTGTATCTGTCTTCCTCTTGTTTGTCACTTCACTCAGTGCAATACCCTCCATGTCTTTTGATTAAAGTTTTTAATCCATATAACTTGAAAGTAACTGTTGACAGATATGTAACTACCATTTTATTATTCTCAATTTTTGCTTCCCCCCACTCCCATCTTAAAGAAGTCCCTCTAACATTCTTTGTAGTACTGGTTTGGTGGTGATGAACTTCTTTAGCTTTTTCTTGTCTGGGAAGCTCTTTTATCTGTCCTTCAATTTTGAATGATAGCCTTGCTGGAGACATTATTCTTGGTTGTATCAGTGTTCATGGATTCCGCAAACTTTGTGCCAGGTGGGTACCGTGCATGCTGTCGGATGAAATGAAAGCTGAAAGAGTTCACATTTCTCAGGAACTCCAGAAATGTTTTGAAAAAGGTGAGGACTTCTTAAAGAAGATCATTACAGGTGATGAGACCTGGGACCATCATTATGACCCCAAAAACAAAAGGCAGTCCATGGAATACCACCATAAGGATCACCTCAACCGAAAACACTGAAAACTCAGGCCTCAGCTGAGAAGGTCACGTTGAGTGTTTTGTGGTCTGAACACTCTTTCATTTCGATGTACACTGGGTGAAAAAAATGTAAGTACATGTGTGTGCATGAATGATAGAGGGGAGATACCATGTGACTACACAGAACTAATGTAGCAAAAAATATTAGTCAGGCAAAATTTGTCAGCCGGCCCTCTTATATACTAGAATTCATAGCTCTAACATACTAAGCAACAAGTGATACTTAAACATTTTCCTAACTTAAAAATTCCTAAAACTTTAATTTTGTGCCCACCTCCCTTTCTTTAGAAGGGAGATGGCATCACGATGGCTAACAAGCACAGCGAGGAGACAGACAGAGGCTAAAACACAGCTCCACACTCACTGACGGTGTGGCTCAGGCAAGTGACCTGAGCTGTGAGCCTCGGTTTCCTTGTCTATAATGGGGACAGCGACAGGACCTACCACGTGATTGCTGGGACCATTAACCGTGGGGATGCAGGCGAACTCAGACCAGTTACTTCCCTGTGCAATGAGTTCAACACTTCTTGTTTCCCGGTGATCCCACCATGTAACATTTCTAACTCTAATTAAGATATTTTAAGCTTATCCATTACCTATTCACTAAAGTCATCCTGAAATTACCAAAATATTTGGGGTGCAACCCCTTTTTGTGATAGCTATCACTGAAGTTATCTATGACCGTCTCCCAGAGAAATTGCACACTCCTGTCAGGGACTGAATGCCAGGTTCAAACCCTCATTAACATCTGTGAAATATAAACAACAACAACGTCTCAGTATCAAGTACAGCACAAAGCTCAAATATCTCCATCCTGGTGCTGGTTGATCACCGGCCAGGCAGGAACAGGGGGTCCTGCTGACAAGGGCTCAGTGCACTGCCCGCTGAGTGTGTGACAGGAAAGACAGGCATGTCCAGCAGGAGAGGAGAGACGGGAGCGGCTATGAGGTCTTAGCCCCACAAACACCCCCTCCCTCCTCATACAGGGCACCGGGCACTAACTGACCCTCAGCAAAGGGTCACACCTCGAGAATGACTCTCAGTGAAAGCAGACTTTGTTTCAAAGCCACATCTGATTCTTTCAAAGCACCTATGACAGGGCACTTCTCTGTGAGGCTGACTCCCTTTCCAGAAAGCCCCTTTGCACTAAAACCCCCCACCACTGGCATAACCTGAAACTGGGTACCTGCAGGCTCTCCAGACAAAGAATCACTGTAGTGAATGGTGTTACCTTTAAGAGCTTTTATTTTCTTAATGTCTACCTTGTATAACTTTGAACTCTCCTATGTTTGTTGTTTTTTACTATGTGTACCCCCAAAAAGTATGTCTGTACACACACACACACACACACACACACACACGTGCCACACACACATCCCTGAGCAGCTAAGAAAAACTATTTCTAGACCTCTGCAGCCATAAGAAGGTACAGGGGTGCTGCCTAAATTTTGAGTGGAGCTCAGATTCTCCGACTTAAGGATGCTAGTCCACCAAGAAGGCGACAGTGGGCAGGCTGACTCAGCAGCAGTGAAAAAGCACAAAGTCTGACCTTGGCATCTGATTCTGCAGGTGTCTAGAACACCATGTTCCTTTTTCCATTCTTGTTACCTACCAAGACCAGCTGACCAATATTCCTCAGACACAGCTTTTTACTACCTTATTTTCAATGGATCCTAAAACTGTTTCATCACTGAGGCGGGTACTGGTCCCTCAGTTCTGCCCATGGCACCCAAGAATGAGGCCACCTCTCCATCAGGTCTCCTCTGTCAAGCCCACGCAGAGTCCATCCATGTGCAGCTTCCCCCAGGTTAGCTGTAAACACCCCTGGAGTGAGGGCCGAAGTCCTCAGGCACAGTGGACAGACAGAGGTCTCAGGCTAGGTGCCGTCTGTGAGCCTCACCTATGGCTCCTGGTGACTAGCTGACTCCCTCCGCAAGGCCCCGGTTTCCAAGGAAGGAGTCCTTCCCAGGATTCCAAGTGTGAGGACCAAAGGTCAGGTCAGAATACTCACAACCGCTTCGTTTAAGTTCCTCCTTTCAGATGAGAAATGACCTGGTCTCCTTAGAGTCAAGTTGCGCCTTGAAAGCCACTTGTACAGGGAGGGTGAAGAGGCAGGAGGAGGTTTCCCTTCCTGCATCTTTTTCAGACAAACCTGTCAGTCTCTTCTGTATTCCCAGAGCAGGTCCCAGCAGACCTGCCAGCAAGTAGAGGCTCAGGTCCCCTCTGCACGATGTAGCTGAAGGGACTGAAATGGAGCCGTTTTCTCACTGTGCACCCCCTCCCAGACTTCCAGAGGCAGAGCCTAGTGGGTCTCAGCTACCCAGGGGGGCCCAGCACTGATCTGCCAGGACCCCAAGGGCAGCTCTCTGCATCAGAAGTCCACAGTGACCTGGCAACCGGATTGGGTCCTGCGAGCTCCACCCTACCGGTTTCTGAACAAGCAAAGTACTAATCAGATTCTTACTGTGTGCAGACTGGAATGGAGGCCGGGCCGACGAGTGTGTGTGTGAGAGTGCAGGGTGCTCACCTTCACAGGGTGCTGCACAGCCCAAAGCCCATGCCAGTGCCCTGCCCCACCCCCCTTCCCCCCCCACCTCCCACCCCCCACTCCCCACCAGGCTATTTTCTCTGTAAGTTACAAGGTCAAATCTTAAAGCACCCATCTGGAAACCTACAGCAATGAAATGGCACTCCAATTGGCATGGAAATTCTCGGAGCCTTTGTCCCCATCTTGGCTAGCCCTGCCCGCAGGCACTGTGTGCTCCCTCCCCCTCCCCCCACCCCACCCCACCCCACCCCGGGGCAGACACCTGCCCTGAGTCAGGGGTGGACGAGGGAGGACCACAGCCAGCCAGGGGTGTCTGTGGTGACACAGAGAAGTTTGGGGAGGAAAAGGGAAAGGACGAGAGGAAAGAAAGGGTGGAGGACAAGGAATGGAGGGAGAAACAGGAAAATCCAAGAGAGAAACTTCAGAGAGACAAGGAAAACTCAGGCAACGGAAGGGGAGGGAAGAAGTCCGGGAGACAGAGGGAGGGGAAGGAGGGACCGGTCCACTTGGTGTTAGATGGTGATAAAATTTTAAATCTGGCCAGAATGTTATTGGCATTCACCAGGCACCCGGCCCCTCACACTCACACAGCACCCTCACTGGGTGCTGGGCATCAGAACCCTTAACAGGGAGTTCGATCTGTTTCCAGCACTGTGAGGCCCAAGTGTCCATGAGGCTCTGTAGCAATGAGATGGAACACTGATTGCTTTTCCCTCCTGAAACTTTAGGTCTATTGATACTGAGCAAGTCCTACATTATATGCTTGCCACTATCTGAACCTTTCAGTTGAGACCATAAGTCAACACAACGTAACTCTTACACAATCAAGTGTTCGGTTAAATTTAAACTTTATCCCGCATCAACGTCATCTGCTTGTTTGATGCTTTTTATTGATAATTCAACAAAAAGAAAGAAACTGTAAGGAAATCACATTAACATTCTCAGAAGCCTGGTCCCAGTACCTTCATAGCAGGCTGTCTCTAGGAGCATTCCAGAAGTGGGACGCACACACCGGACCCCCAGGCAAGGACCCCAACCCTACAAACAGAAAGCAAGGGGGAGCCAGAAAAGATGGCTAGGTCCTTCGCTGAGCCTGAACCCTCTTTCTCTTTCTGTGTATGTCATTTAAGAAATACCGACCCAGACTCGTAACAGAAGACACGAACTATTTTTAGTTCTTTTTCATTTCTGTCACACCACAGCTGACATACAAAAGATGTCCTCTTAATATATGGCATTTGTAGTTTAGGCTGTAATAATTTAAGGTTGTCATTATGATAAATATCCACAGCACTGGACTGCTACCGCCTACTTATGTAACCCAGGGCAAGTCTCTCTGGGCTGTAACGTGACTTCCTGAATCCTGAAAGAGGCATGTTTCATTTCATAGTTAGTTAATCTGCAGTAAAACCAACTCGCAGATACCCAACATACCTAGAAATACTGCAGCTGGTCTCTAACTCAGTCCATCCTTGAAAAGGTAGTCCAAGCATCAGGAACTACTCCTGTCGAGTGGGTACAAGCACATGCCGACTCACTGTACCCCAAGTGTACCTTCAAGGACGTTTCCTTGCATATGGTGTGGAATGACTGAGTCATAAAGTTCCAAAACACATCCAACTCTCATCCTAAGCACAGAATCAGAATGACCTTCAGTCCTCTCCCTCCACCCAGGAGAAAACACACGTTTCTCAGCCCAGCAATCAGGGCCCCCCATGCCTGACCCCTGCCCACCTCATGTCTGTGTCCGAGAGGCCAGAGACCAAAAAACTCAGGTCCCGTCAGTCACCAATTTCACTTCCAAACAGAAGGCCCCTACCTTACGCCCAGATTAACAGTACCAAGTCTTCTTACAGGAAAAGAGAAACAAGCACCAGAATGTGCTGAAGATGTTCTCATTATGCTCTGATCTCAATTCAAAAAGCTCCTACAATAGACCCCCTTTCTCTGTGGCAGAAATTCCCCGTATGTGGGCATGAAGCCACGACACTGAACAGACCACAGGAGGCTTTTCAAAGGGCTTATCAGGACTTGCACACCGGGGAGCGGACGGGCCCAGTCAGGGCTGCCTGTCCCTTCTCGTACCTTTCTTCCGGAGAAAAACTAGCCCCGTTAAGTTGCTGGTTACAGAAGCATCGAAGCAGCCAACACATACGAAAATGAGGTATTTCCATTTGTAAGAATGCGCTCAACTTACAAGAAGCCCAACAGCAACTTTCAAGCCGGATGATTCTGACCCAACGACTCAGCAATTCATGGAGCACAAACTGTGACAAAGCTCCTGCATGTGACACTGAAGAGAGAACAGTCCCCAAGGACTGACATGTGGTCCCCAAACAATGTAATCTGAATTCTAACTTTTTACACACACTTATGTATTTTGAGTATGTAATTTAAATTTTTAAATTAAAGCAGTTGACTCCAGTATGTAACAAGCTCTCTGTGGGAGCTAAATGCTCTAGAAGAACCATGCCTGGCTTTGTTTTTTATTATAAAAGTAATCTACTTATCTTTTAAAAATATGCGGAAAGAGAAAATAAGAAATCGGACATAATATTACCACACTTACTGATGCTGTGATTTTTGTCTATTTGTTCTGACCCCTTGTCCTTGGACTGTTCTCCCTACCAAAAAACTGAAAAAATCATTCATAGCTTTTATTCTGATAAAGCATGAGAATTGTTTAAAAAAATTCAAACTGTCAAGGAAAAAAACCTTTTCTTAACTACTAAGAGTGATATGTATATGTGTGTGGGGTGTGTGTGTGTATAGCCTTCCTAGTTCACAGGTAACTATTGAAATGTTTACAACTAACAGTAATGATATCATACCACTCTATAGAGACAACCTACTTTCTAATGTATCAATTACTTCTTTCCATCTCAGTGACAAAGATCTATATTATTTATTCCTTTTAATACACCCTTGCTAGCTTCCTCTAAGAGCTGAAGTTATAATGCAAATATACTAGACAACACTTCAGAACATAAACTATTTGCAGGCTGAGCAGGAGTTTCATTCTCCTTTTCTTCTGGTGTCACTGCTATAAGCACCATCAGCAACACTGTCTTAACACTGAAAAGGTAACTCTGTTTAGAATCCTCAGATCACAAACATGAAAGAGCCGCTTTTATCTTCCAGCAGACCCCGAGCCCCATTTAAATCTTAAGCCTAACAGGAGCCAGTGATTTATGTACATAAAATGCATCTGATCTGAAGACTAGAAAAATGCACTTTGCATTTCCCAGGATATTGGCAGTCAGCTGGATAAAGATCATAACCTTACTTTTGCATATAAAGATGTCCCTTTTGCCTCAAAAAAATATCTCAAGCTTTTGATAAAAGACCTTTCTACTGCTCTGAGAAGGGGAAAGAACACTCTAAAAGGCCACCGTTATTCTGAGATTCCACCCTCACCGACCAACACTTTTCATCTACTTTACATGAGGCTTTTTAAGGCCTGCTTCTCCTTGGTACAAGTCCACACACTGCATGAAGCTTTCTCTCATTTCACCCAATAAAAAGTTTAACAGGAAGACACTGCCCAGCCAGCAATCAGTGACAATGACTGGTCACCCTCAGGGCCAGATGACACAGCACTTGGCTCTGAGGGGAGGTGCCAGGTGTGGTGACATGCTTTAACCTACTGTGCATAGAAAACAGGCATGGCCCTGCAGGATGGCAGAGCAGCGCACCAGGGGGCACAGTTCATGTCACACACTTGCAGATGTTCACTCAGTTCCAGAGCTGTGAGACACAGTGGGCATTCTAGAAGACAGAAACCCAGCTCCCGAAATAGCACCCATTGTAGTAAAGGGAAGAGGCATGCACACACATTGTTAAAAATGTTGGTGTAGTCATTAGGAGAGGAGTGCTCATGGAAGTATCAAGAAGAAAACGGCCAGCTGTCAGAGACAAGGGTGGTCAGGGAGGTTTCTCAGCGGGCATGAAACCTAAGTGGATCCTGAAGGATGAGCAGGTTTGCTGACGGGGTGCAGGGAGACTAGAGGAGAGATGAAAAGCATGGTGGGGTGTGGCTGGCACCATATAGAGGACCAGGTTCTAAGGAGAGATGCAAGTCAGGCTACAGAGGGAGTTCAAGCCAGATGGTGTAGGGCTCCATATGTCACGTCAGTGCTGGGTGCTTCCGCAGGCAGTGGGGAGGGAGTCAATAGAAACTGCCAATCAGCCAAATGGCAAGATCCGATGTTGCCTAAAGTGCTGTCTCCAGCACGTGTGGGTCAGGAGGCCAGCAGAGAAACAGAACCAGCGCGTGTGTGCGTGTGTGTGCAGGGAGTGGGCGGGGAGGGGCAGCAGAGTGCAGGACTTGGCTTATACCACTGTGGGGCTGGCAAGTGTGAAATCCACAGGACAAGCTAGAGACTCTCAGACAAGAGCTGAGGCTGCCATCCAGACAAGAGTTTCTTCTTCCTCAGGGAGCCTCAGTGTTGCTCATAAAGCCTGTCAACCGATTGGATGAGGCCCATCCAGATCACCTCCTTCAAGTACAGTCAACTGATGGCAGAAGTGAGTCACAGTCTCACTATTCCCACCCGGCGACGCCCAGCCAGCATGCCCGAGTGGATGACTGGGTCTTACAGCGTGGCCACGCAGACACCACGAGGGGTCTGTACTGCTTACTGAACAAATGAATGATCATGTGGCTGAGTGAAGGGCAGGATGAGAGAGGAGAGAGCAGACAAAAAACGAACAAAACAAAATGAAACAAGAAGAAGCGAAGTATCGAAGTGGGGGCTGCTGACGTTAAGGTACCCGAGGAAGATCGCTCAGAGTCCAGCTGTGAAGACTTAAATAACAATGAAAGACCACGTGAAATGAAGTAAGTTTTAGCTGACAGACTACTGAAGTCTGGCGACATCGAAGAATGCACGAGCAGCCAGCAGTGACAAAAGCGCGTGGTGGGCAGCACTCTCCAGCACCCTGAGACATAGGGGCAAGAGAAGAAAAGGTCTGGAATCTTCTGTCAGCGAACTACAGTGTGTGAGAAAATGAAGAAGACAGTAAGTTTCTGGGTTAGTCAAGGAAGGTTTTGTGGACGTTGAGGGATTTTGTTCTTTTTGTTGTGGTATCAGGTCCCAAGATTACCTGGCCCTCTGAAGGCCACAGGTCTCCTGCCAAGCAACAGGTCACCTGCTCTCCTTGGGCCTTTAACAATTATTAAGTAGAAAGGTCAGCAAATGCCATTTTCTAAATCAGCTTGCTTCTCACGTAGAGCTAAGGAAGGTAAGAACACTCACGCACACTTAGAGGGGCACGTGCGGCACATATGCTACCATCTTAGGGCCAGACAGAACGCCAGCATCTGCCGGAACTTGCGTGACACATGCCTGGGAGACACAGGACAACAAGCTGGGGCATGCGATGGAAGCAGGGGAGGGGACAGTAGGGCAGGGTGGCTGGGAACATTTCACAAATAGGCTTTTGGGCCATGTGAATATATTTCTCCAAATAAACAAAACTTTAAATAAATAAATGAAACCAACTCGTGCCCCAACCCTCTCCCAAAATACCCAGACTTTTCTGTGCAGGACACATAGCTGGAATAAACGATAGACAGGAGCTTCCCAGGTCCTGGCCGGGTGACCGGCGGATACGGGAATGCAGCCCTCACCAGAGGCACTGTGTGACAATCAAGGCAGTCACTGTGTGACAATCAAGAACCTCCTAGGGACAAATCCCAGGTCACATTCTAGTCCCGTGTGTTTCCAGAACCATCGTTTTCAAAATGCGTTCTGAGGGCCAGTTTGGTGGGTAGTGGGTGGAGCGGGGTGATGATAAATGCAAACCTTGAGCACAGGTGATGTGGGAAGGAGAGCCTGCGTCACCCTGTCACTCATCCAAAGCCCACGTCACTCACAGGCTTCCCTGGAGGTCCTCATCTGTGTTTAGGGAGGCAACCTCTGTGGTAAGTGATGAGTCGATACACGTTTTATTTCCAAATTCCTCAGAATTAGTGCAGCTTTCTCCACAACACTAAAGCTCTGGGAGACCCTCACCTGCTGAGCAGTGGCAGAGGTGAACACCAGGCCCAGGCCCAGGTGACTTTGGTTTAACCCATCTGTGCAAAGGCTGGACTGAACAGCCCAGGCCGGTGGTCCCAAAGCATTAATCCTAACAGTAACCAGAAAGCCAATTTTCTAGAGAAGTAATTACACAACCCACTTCTTATAGACAAGCACTCTACAGTGATTACTCGAGCAAAGGAAAATAATGGTACGAATGTTACTACAGCCACCATGCACTGCTGATGTCACGAGGTTCTGACGGGCTCTGTCCACCGCGGACCCCAGAGCTGGACTGCTTCCTCCTGTGGCTGTGGCTGCCGTTTGAGCAGGTTCGGGATGGAGGCTCGGTCCCAGCAAACAAAGCAGGAGAAACCCCCTCCCCAGGGAATATTCTGAGACCCCAAACCACCTCATGCACCACCTCAGTTTGCCTGCTATACCTCTCATACCCTTTCCCCTCAGGTCATAATTAGTGCGAAACCCAGAGTATCTGTATTGTTTAAGGTTTGCCCTCCCACAATATTAAGACTCACAGAAGATACAACGCCTGTTTCGTAACCTCAAACAATGATCACCTCAGTGAATATCCTTCATTCATTTATTATTTCAGCAGACATTTACCACACAAACCCAAAATGCAGGTAATACACTCAGCTCCACAGGAGTGCCTCAGGACACGGACACATCAGCCTCCCCGTAAGTGCACACAGCCCCACAGGATCCCAGCACCCTGACCTGGAGCAGCAGGGACTCCCGTTATAAAGGGCGGCCTTCCAGCTCCGTCCCCCAGGCCAGCTGAGGAGAAAGGACAGTGGCTGCAGAAGCAGTGGCCTGTGCAAAGGCCCCAGAAGAGAGGAAGCCTGGTCCAGGCTGGGACTGGAGAAGCAGTCATGTGGCAGGTGAGGTGGACAAGTGGCTCCTCACGGAGCAGGAATGTCCACAGATACCAAGAGCTCAGTGTAAGGCCAGAGTGATAATAACAGAATTTGAAGAAGTTGGACTAAAACTGACCAAAAAGGGTTCTTCAAGAAAGCGCATGGGAAGCGGAAGTTGTTTTCTCTCACTAGCCAGGATTTGCACACCAAATGTAAACCCAGGACCTGGAGGTCGCTGAGCCTGCAGTGCCAACACCTTCCCTCACACAGCCCGAGGTCACCCAACCCAGGGTGACAAGAGCAGTCTGTGCAATTCCAGCCCGTGCCTCCCAGGCAGCCTGCCTAGCATGCGGCACGTCTCCCTTCCTTCCAGCTGACCTAGGACACCCCTTTTTTCTCATAAGGGTCCACTGCAGTATTTCTGGTCTCACACTGCCATACTCTTTAACCGACTTTCCATTCTTCCCAAATATTCCCAAATGGAGAGATTTGAAAACAACATGGTCACGGTGTAGAGAAGTATAGAGGTTAAAATCTCACCACATCCGAGGACCAGCAATTAGGAGGGGGGTCACTGAGAAGTATTGAGGGAGCTAGCTGTATGAGAAGTCTTAGCAATAAACTGTGACCACTGTTTACGACAGACATGGCACATGATGAGTGCTTCCATTGTCCAGGACACTCACTTCAGTGGAATCACAAATCAGCAAGGTCCTGCTATGTGCCTAAAATTCTGGGGGGCTCACGGGGAGGGGCGGGAGGCACAAACACAGGAAGAATGGCTGAGCCTTATTTTTTTTTAAACAAAAAATCTACTAATCAAACACACATTTCAAGATTAAACATACACAAATAAAGGTTAATGTTATTTCTCTTCTTGACCACTTCAGTTACGTTTCTCGATGTCCTTAACTGACCACATCACTGTTGCCTTAGACTCTAGGAACCAGCAGGGAGGAAGGGGCTCTCACCTTTGTGAAGCCCAGACCCGCGGTAAAGACGAATGAGAACACAGGGGGACAGTGGTAACCGGGACATGGCATCTCCTCTTTCATTCCTATGCAGACATACTGAACAGCTGCTGAAATACCTGAAAGGGTATTTGATGGAGTTCAGGATTTTTCTAATCTGCAGCCACCGACTCTCACTTTGGACTTTTTTTTTTGTTGCATAAAATATTTATTAATAACGCCACTTCATCAGTACCAAATGGCATCTTGCTGTATTCAAACGAGCATTCATTACTCAAAAGGCCATCTGTCTGGGAGCTCAGCAGACGGTCCAATAATCACGACCCAGTGAGGAATGCGCGGCCACATTATAGCAAGTCAAATATTTACATTTCTCAGTATTTTAAATATGAACGTTCTTAGCCAGCCATCCACCAAGTCAGACTTAATGACTATGTCTTTGGGGGCATAATTTTATCTTCTATACTTTCAAGCCCACATGGAAATGACAATACAAGGATGGCTTTAACTTAGGCAAATTGTCTCTCACAAGAGGCCGTGCAGCAGCGTCATTTAGACGAGAAATAATTCTGACAGCAGCAGCATTTTCAAGCAGAAAAGCAGTTAAACACTATTGCACACATCAGGAGAACATTTGGAAAAACAGCTGATTCTGCCTTTCTGAGCAACAGTGACTATGGCTGTTGTCACCACTGCTACGGTCAAAGTCAGAGTCGCAGCCACTCTGCCAGCCCCATTTCAGGGACCCAACACCCTCTCCTGTCCCACAGCGGAGAGCAGGACCCAGGGCTGACAGACTCTTCTCCATCAGGGGACGTGACAGAGCCAGGACACAGGAGTGGTGTGTGGGTTAAAACAGCAAACACTGAAAACACTTTTCAAAATGTTATTTAAAGCATTCAAGAATATTTTCAATAGGAAAAAGAGGGCAGCATGGAAGAGATATTGCTGAATCAATTCTCCAGGCACCTATTTAGTGCGGTGAGTGCAGCTCAGGGACAACTCATCCAAAACACGGGACCAGGAAAGACAGGTGCAGACAGGAGCAAAGAGCAAGGACTTCAGGGAACACCGTCCTGAATGAAACTCCTGTCCCCTGCACTCAGTGCCCAGGTGCCTTGGTCCACCTGCCAGGCACCTGTGAGCCTGCTTCCTCACCCATACCTCCAGGAAGCACTCTTTCTCTAGGCAGAAGACAAGGTTCGATCTGAAGCACTCCATGAGTTTAGGTTCCTTACTAGTAGTCTAATGTGCAAACTCAGGGGGCTGGGGTGAGGGCGCCACGGCACCACCCGGGTGGACGACAGCCAACCTGGATGGGCTGCCAGCATCTCCAGCAGGTAAAAGTAAGAGGCAGTATGCTGGGACTGGAGACACGCAGGGGTAACAGCACGAGCCGCAGGAATTAAAGGAAGGAGAAAAAGTCTTGGCGGGGGGTGGGGGGGTGGGGGGGGCGGGCAGTGACGTGAGAGCAGTGCTCCAAAGAGGCTGCCACGCTGTGTTCAGGGCACGCCAAGCTGCACCGGGCCTGACAGACAACAAGGGATGAAGGGTGTGACGGGAGCACGGTTCCTGTTTCAGTGAGCAGTAGCCACAAGAGCTGGGGGCACTGGTCATTCGGGCTGAAGTGCAGAGGCCAGGCCAAGGAACTGTAACTCTATCTTGAAAACAACATGTTTTTAAGTCAGAGACGGGTTTAACTTATATAAAGCATTCAGCCCAGTGCCTAACAAAGTGTTAGCAGTGATTAACCGTGGGCTCTTATTAACAGCATTAATAACTGCAATATGCTCAGATGTGCATTTACATGGCATCATGTGCATTCCTTGACTCTTTCAGGTATAAAGCTGAAACCCTGAGACATGAGATTTGTGGCTCTCACAGACTTAGGGAGTTGGTATCTGACACAGTAAGTAGCAGGTGAATAAAGGGATGCCTATGTAAATGAATTATCACAGCAAATATAGCAGTGGGGGAAAAACAGGAGAACAAAGACGGGAAGAGACAGACCGGACCAATGGAGTGCCAAGAGCATTCCTGTCCTTGGCACCACTCACAGTGACACTGCTGTGCCAGTCCTTGCCTCAGGCCCAGCTTCACGGGAACTGGCCAGACTGCCCAGGGGAAGGGGGCCAGCCCAGGGGAAGGGGTCTGCCCAGGGGAAGGGGCCAGCCCAAAGGGAGGGGCCAGCCCAAGGTACAGAAGAGTTGTTGTTCCACAGCCTCCTGGATTTATATTCTTTCCCCTCTGGGCATGCATTTAACGTTTCTTCCCCTTATAAAATATATATGTTTAACTCCTCTTCTACTATAAAACTCATTTTAAAAATTAACCTTTCCTGTACTTTGTGAATTCTTACTGCCTCAGTTATGAGACTATAAATTCCTAGAGTACAGGTACACATTTGTACTGACTATGGAGCTGGAGCCATTCATGAGCGACTGACAAAAATGTTCTAAATAGGAACAGATAAGACATCAACGAAAGTCTAACCACTGGTAGCCCGTGACATCAACGAAAGTCTAACCACTGGTAGCCCGTGTTTTCTTTCATTCAAGCACTCAGGAAGCATTTACTAACTGGCAACTCCCCGTGGTTCATGATGCCTGGGCCCGTCAGAAAGTTTATAATCCACCCAAGGAGACAAGGTTAACGTATAAATTTTCCCGCAACATTGGGTTAATTTCATCACTAAGGAAAGATTCATTTTTCCCACAGAATGGCTACTGAGGACCAAAATGGTGAATTCTAATTTTAAATTTCTATCTTGATCTCCTGTCTGTGGCACTTAGAGATATTAACAAGTGCTAAACTTATTTAAATGCAGTTAGCAACAGAAAATCAGAAAAGAAAGACAAAGGAGAGATCTCCCAGTTAGAAGACACAGCTCCTCAGTGGCAAGACCGTCTGGAAAGCAGTGGCAGGACAGATGGCCACAGTACGAAGGACAGGGGCTCCCGCAGGACAAGGTCTGGGTAAGGGCTGAGCTCAAAAACGGGATTATGGATACACTATTTACATTTAGACTTCTATTTTTAATAAACTCGCTTTAATCCAACCTCTCAAACACCAGAGGCTTCAACAGAAAAAAAGCTTTCTAACAATGCCTCCCTAAAAATAGTTTCCTTTATTCTTTCTCAGGAGACCGCTGAGATCTCCCTTCGGGTTGCGGCTCTCATGAAGAAAGAAACAGTTACTTGTTTTAACCAGAGTGCGCTATTCATGCAACGCCCATGTATCTTGACACTACGGCACATGTGGTGGTGTTTTCTTTCTAGAAATGCGGTCGGCATCCAGCCGTGGTTACTGTGCGCCTGGCCAGCCCGCCGTCACTGGCGAGCTGGTTCTCGTCCCCTGGCATTCCATGGAGCTTGTCAGTTTAATTTTATCTCACAGGCTAAATAGGTTCAATTATTTTTATTAAAATAACAATAAGGAAATAACTTCTAACAATGAATGTCTAAGCCAAAGAGGGTCTAGACATCATACATTTGTGTCTGTGACTAGCAATATCAAGTGTCCCCTTTTTCTCTATTAAGTATGTGGCTTGATCCTTCATCATAACTCCCTATGGAATAAAAGTAAGTTCACCAGAAACTGAGTTTACCAATTTATGTACATTAATTAGTCAATTCTGACAGAGGCTTTTACTTTAAATCAGATAGAACATAAACATCTCAGAAGCTCTGGGCTCTCAATCACATCACTGATCTCAGCAATATAGAGAGACCAAGGACAACTGCTTTGAACAAATCACCAAGAGTCTGAAGTGTATTTACCTTGCAGTTTCATTCCCGCCTCTCCACCCTATACCCAAAATTAAACAGAAAAGGGTTTCAGATGCAACAATTCACCTCTTGGTAATTTAGGCCACAATGGCCTAAATATACAGCTGATATACAATCCACCTTTTCAACCTCTGACAAGTACCAACTGCTAAATATAATCTAATAATTAGCATTAATGGTTAAGGTCTGCACCATGGCATCAGCTTCACGGATTGGCAGATTCAAAAAAAAAGCCAAGCAGCCCACTCAGTCTTAGGAAATCCCAAATAAATGAAAGGGTGAAAAGGACACAATAGCAGGAGACAGTGGAGTCTATATTCTCTGTCCTAGAAATTCCAAGAAGCAATGCTAACAAAACCATTCTGAGTTCTCCATTATAGAAAGTATTGGGGGAAGGGTGACCCATCCATCACAGGGCATTAATTCACAAGAGCACTGATATGAAAAGTTTCTTCCTTAGCAACCTTGTAGAATTCTGAAGTAAAGACGAGCCAAAGTTAACCCCGAAGACTGTCAACATTCAAGAATCACCTAAACTTGGTAATGGCCCCTGAGCAGCTAACACAGGATTCCTGAGCAATGACATTATAGTCAAAGATAGCACAAGTGCTCAGTCTGAAATATCTGCCTCGAGAACTCAGGATCCACTGAGCTGTTCAAAGACATTTAATGTGGAGCCTGTTCTTTAAGCTGATACCTCTGGTCTAGAAACTATCAAGGGTATAAAAACTGAACTGAGCTTCCATCATCCAGGGTTCTGCTGGTCGCCCCCAGACTCTCCAGTCTCCCCACCATCCATTTCATCCATTGGAGACCCACAGGCTTTTTGTGAGTGCTGCTGCTGCTGCTTTTTGCTTAAGCAAAGATACCCAAATAAGTTAATTCATCTCATTTACCTTTTTAAAAATAAGACTGAACTCTGAGAGTTGTTGTCTTCCCTCCTTTTGCTGACAAGGTGGGACCACAGTGCAGTTGAACACAGTGGTAAAAATAAATTTTGTAAATGTGCCCTAATATGCTCTCAAATCTGTAAATGTGCTGACACTGATGGGGATGGACTCCCCATAACTCAGGAGGCATAAACTTCATACAGATAGGGAGAATCCAGGTCTGTGGGGTCCGGGAAAGCTAGCAGACAGAAACAAGATGACATCAGAAGAAATGATGTGCCACCAGGAGTTGTTTTCCATTCCACTTGAGAGTCTCTAAACTTTACTTAGGCTCCTCTCCTACGAGGAGTCCAGAAAAACAACAGACTTGAAGGGCTCCAGGTTAAAGAACCCCAACGTCAGACTTTAGTCTGCAAACAAAACAAAACAAAACAAGAAAACAGATAAGACAGATTTACTCCCAAAATAGTTAAAATATACTTCTTGAAAAGTTCATTTTACTTCACTGACTTTTTTTACCCCCAGATACCAAAATCACAATGAGTATAAGATAGTGGTCAAGAGAGACACCAGCCATCACTTATGACAGCTCTGGGACGGCAGTCAAGAATGGAGAGAACGCACCCCACTCCTGACAGCAAAAACCCCCAACCACCCCACAAAACTCCCAAAACACCAATGAAAAATTGGAGAGAAGATCCTACACCCAACAACTGTAACTTTGCACCTGTCTTCCAGCAGCAAAAGAAGATGAACAAGAACTAAAGGGGCAGCTCGGTAACATGCGGGACAGAGGAGGTGCGAGGCTGCACTGCACAGCAGCTGTCGAATACGTGCCAGGGGATGGGGCAGTGTTTGTTGGATGGCTCTCATTTCTATCACAGACTCAGGAGGCAGACGGGTGAGTGGAGGTGATAACACTGAATACCTGCCATGGGCTGAGCTCCAGGGAAGCATTCTGTTTTACGTAAGACACCCTATGACATAGATATCGGGGCTCCAAGTATAAGGGCAGGTAGTCTAATTTTAGTCCAGGGTCTACAAATCTCCTGTGCCTCCTCACATGTATGCTATTAATCCCCTAACTGGGCCAACCATGCAATGACTTCAACCTGCCGTCTTGCATCCCAGCACAGAGCCCTAGTTAACCCAAAGCCCAGGCACCGTGGAGTCTCGATGTTCCCCAAGAACATTTTCCCTCTGTCTCCTGTGTCCTCCATGTACTCTTGTCATCTCTGGGAAGCCCACCTCCCATTTTCCCTGGTATTCCAACAGACATCACCCAACATCACCTCCACTCACACACCGGCTTGTCTCTCCATTAGATTGCGACTCTAGAAATCAGAGAAATCTATCCAACTTGGTATCTGCTCACCCTGCCTAACAAGGTACCTGGCACAGTGAAGATCCAAAAAATAAAGTCAGCTAAATGAAATACTACTGCCAGCCCAGAGCTGAAGTGTGCTCTGTGATCAGTTGGTAGGTAAATCACACATTTAAACATTTAGGTAGAATATATTTAAATATGTTATTATATCCACCTCAGCAAAACAATGTTGGTATGGAAACCAAAACAAAGTAACAGCCTTAATGGAAAAGGTGACAAGTCATCACAGCATCGTTCCCACAGAGTCCCACCTGGGAGGCCAGTCTTCCCTAGAAAGCTTAGCAATAAGATGGAAACTGGAAAGACCCCCGAGGCCTGGAGGATTTGACCACAGCCTAACTATTGGCACATAGAATTAAAGGAAGAGTTTTGGACAGGGGTTGGGGATAGGGAAAAATGAGCATCCTGGAGTAAATTTTGGCATCAGGGGAGAAGGACCCTCAGCCACTAAGATAGTCTCCTCCTCCACCACCGTCCTCACCTGAACCCAGTGACTGTTCAGTTCACCAGCCTCTCCTGTCCTGACCGCTGATGCCCAGAGCAGCCTTCAGACCTCTGCCCACCTGCAGGCAGAGCGCGTAGAGCTGAGGTTCCCGTGCTGGTCACATTTATTGCTGTAAGTGACCAGACACACATGCCGTTGTCATACGCTCAGGTTAGTGAGCCTGGTCATTGTGGTTATGGATCTGAGAGACAGGTCCACTCTCAGGGCACTGAAAAAAAAGAAATCTATGTATTTTTTTCTGAATGCTGAACAATTAACAGTAGTTTTTATCAAACAGACAATTTATTCAGAAAGACTTGCTGTCCTAGTGTCAAACTAAATGCTACCTCTCAGGGTAGAAATGTCATGGAAAGACAGTAGACTCTCCATTAACCGGAACTCAAGCAACTGGCAAAAAAAAAAAAAATTAAAGAAATAATACTACATTTATCCAGTATGGGTGCCAATTAACTGAGAGTCCACTGTAGTTTGGTTTCACCAGTACATTTATTTATAATACTGTGCTGGCAGGGCTAAGGCAAACTTCTACCAACTTTAATTTGCAAAAACTAGCCATGACATAAAATTCATTTGTTACATTCATTTCACATTCTCGAGTCCTCATCCCACTAGTAGGTGGGTGATCTCAGGTTCGTAAAGCAGAGGAGTGCCAGAATTGAGCCAAGCAACCCAGACATCAGCCTTCCAAGCCTATAGGGGACCGGACCCCAACTTCTCAGTGGCCAGCCAACAGGACAGCAAGGAATGTGCTAGCAATCAACCAGGCGGAAACAAGTGCTTCCTCTATGCAAAGCTCTATCACCGGGCATCGACATCTCATTGAAGAAACTCTGTCGCCTATATCTTCATACAGAAGAAGCACTTTCAGTACAGATGAATGATACTAATTCAGTCACCTCCACAGCCAAAGCTGGGGAACCCTCCAACCAGCACTGTGCTCCTGCAAAGAACTGCCAATGTATGTAAAATGGAGACACTAAAGGTCCTAGGACAACAATACTGCTTATAAAGACGATGAAATAATGACATGTGCAGTGCTAGAGTGCTTTGATAAAAGCACACCAAAATATATGTATGGTGTGTTCTCACAATATATTACAAACACACACAGACACACAGACGTACCTATTCATAGAAAAAATATGATGAAAATTCTCCAAAAATGTTTTCAGTTATGATCTAGGGATTTGGGCGCTTTGGGTGATTTTTATGTCCTTCTTTCTATCTAAATCAAGCTTGTCCAACCTGAGGGCTGCAGGCTGCATGTGGCCCAGGATGGCTTTGAATGGGCCCAACACATATTCACAAACTTTCTTAAAACATTATGAAAATTACGCACAGACCTTTATTTAGCTGATCAGCTATTGCCAGTGTTAGTGCATTTCATGTGTGACTGAGGACAATTCTTCTTCCAATGTGGCCCAGGGAAGCCAAAAGGTTGTACACCCCTGATCTAAACATCACATAAGAACACAAATTACTCTTAATAGGAAAACCCCCTGTTAAGCGAAGAAGCCTTGGGTATAAATGAAAACATCCTTCAGTTGTCAGTAAATGAAGATCTGCACATATTACAGGCCTACCTCATTTTACTGCACTGTACTTCGTTGTGCTTCACATCTTTTTACGAACTGAAGGCAAGACTCTCCACCACCAAAAGGATTACAATGCACTGAAGGCTAGGATAATGGTTAGCATTTTTTACCAATAAAGTATTTTTTAATTAAGGTATGCACGTTTTCTTTTTTAGACACAATGCTATTGCACACTCAACAGACTACACTATGGTGTAAACATAAGTTTTCCAAGCACTGGAAAAACAAAATGCATGTGACTCATTTTATTGTGACACTCACTTTACTGCAGTGGCCTGGGACAGAACCTGCGGTGTCTCTGGGCTGTGCCTTTAAATCAGGAAACTGCTCTCCTGACAGAGTGAGCCCAATGTTTCTACTTAAGGCTATTTCAAAGCAGACATAAGATGACTATATCTGTTCATCAGGAGGATGGAAGTTCTGTGATTCAGGGAGCATAACACCTATATGTCAGCAAATCAGTGTGAAAACACATTTCCCTCCCCATGGCCCAATTCACCCTTGACTTTTATCTCTGCCTAATCTGTTATCTCTATAACACAGCAATGTAGCACTTTCAGGCCCACAAAAGAATTAGCTTGGAATAGAGTTCTAGAATCATCCCTTGGCCATTCCTGTATTACTAGCAAAGAACCTTAGTTTGAGTTTTTTTAAAAAAAGTTATTTCTGTGTCGATGGTGGCAGCATTGTAACCAGCCACCCAATGCTCCTGTTCACCAGACTAGTAAGACAGAATCCCTCAGCCACCTCCTACCCCAAACCATATCCCAAACCAAGCAGTTAATAAGAAATCTATAATTTGGTCATTAGTAATTTATTTAACCAAGTAATAACATTTGAAAGAAGCCCCTACCTGCCATCAATCATGTGTCTCACTGGTCTTTAATGAAACCCTTGGGAATATAGAATGTAATTCAGTCTTCTTTTCTAGATCACTGCCTGTCAGGTTAGCGAGTACTCATAGACCCCTTTGAAAGGGCACAACTCCTCAGGTATAGGAAGGTGTCCAATGATGGCTTAGTCTTCACAGAAAGCAAGTTGCTGTTATTGGTCAAGCTGGTCAGGAGGAAGAACGTCTAGCTCTCCACAGCCCCTTGTCTGGCAGACGTGGGCAGGAGGGGCAGCAGTGGGGTGGGGGTCGGGGGGTGCTGGGCCCTGGCTGGTGTGGCCTCAGGCCTTCAGATGGCTCACAAAGGAGGCCACCCCCACAGCAACCCCCAGGTCCTGGGCTAAGATGCTGATAAGTTCTAAATTCAGCCAGAAATGGGAGCTAAGTGGATGTAAAGTCTCAAAGGGAAAGGTGAGTGGTACTGGAAAAATATCAAAATGGAAAGTTTGGCCATTAAAAAAATATAAATTATCCTACTAAAGCTATTGGGTATTAGAGCCTAGATACTTATGAGGAGGAAAAAAGTAAACAAAACACTGCAGTGTTTTTCAGCTAGAATTTTAGATTTAGAATCCTGAACTAGAATTATAATAGATACAAAAGAATCCTCTAAAGAGCAGTAAAATTCCATTCATCGAGTATTTCTTAAGTACCTACCAAGTGCCAAACACACGCGACTCTTACACATCTGCTCTAGTATAAAGTCTCGGCTGGTTACAGACATACCCTACATGTCCCAGTTCCCTCCAGGATGTGCCACAATCTCCAAGTAAGTAAGATAAAATCAGGCAAATAATAGGAACCTCTGGGACTTTCTGATAAATGATATAAATGACCACCCATCCATCTATATTCTTGTCCCAAGCCCACACCATCTATCAGGGTAAAAGGGAGTCACTATGTGATCAGAATATGGACATTTAGGCATTTCCTTGCCAGGCTCTGGCCCTGTCATGTACCTGCTTTGTCGAATGAAACCTGCTAATAAGCCCATCAGATGCAAAGCTACCCAGAGCACGCACTCAACGCAATCACGAAACCAAGACAATGGCAAGAACAATACATGAACAATGGCAAGAATTAGGCAAGAGTAATTCTTTTAAATACAAGAATTCAAACTGGATCTCATTCCCTTTGTGCTTGGTCCTGCACTGGGCAAGTACTCATATCACATGTTCACCCTACGTCCCTCTCCGTCACAGGGACAAACACGGAGTCTCCAATAACTGGAAAACGAATGTGGAAAACAGCAGCGTGTCTGTGTCCAGGATACACAGCCCCAAAACCTCCTGGTCACTTCAGCAACCTCTGCAAATACAACACACAAGTGGAGGACACAGTCCTTTATCTTCGACTGGCGGGTCTTAAGTGTGACCCTGCACAAGCTGCTGACCATCCCTGAGCTCTGAATGTCTTGTGTACCCAATGATGTTCTGAATTACACAGGCGGTTCCCCAACAACGGTCTACACAGGTAGCGGCATCAGGATAATGGTGATGGCAAGTCCACTTACTCGTCTCCACTTCAACCCTGAATCCAAATCCAAGGGCAGGAACAAAGGGGTCACAAAGCAGTGAGGGGAGTGGACCTGAGAATGAGCGGTTCTCCAAAGGCCTCGGCTGACTCTTGCTAAGCGACTTTGGAAATTCAAGGCCCTTTCAGGGCTGGGGTGAAAGGCAGGCCAGAGAGCCCACCACCTGAAGGGTCCCCATGGCTCCAGCCTTCCTCAGAGGCCCTGCAAGCATCACTGTGGCATTAACCTGGATGAGCTGCCTAGATCAGCAACAAACCCCCAAAGACGAAAGGAGGGCCTGGGACCCTAGAGAATACTGATGAGAAGAAATGGGGGGCGTGGTCCAAATAAAGTTGGGAAAACCAACAGCCTTGCCCTGACGAGACAAGTGGCCTGTATCGTAGTGACATAGATCCCAGCAACACATCAGATGCCAAGGAGAAGCAGAAATCTCTAACAGTCACAGAAAGGAGTTAAATACCTTCAGTATCAATCAGGAAAGTTGCCAAAGGTACCCTGGAGTCCATCCCCTCACTGAGATATGCTGAAGAAAATCTTTACTTGGCTAATTGCCTGGTTGAAAACCAGTTTGGGAGTGATCTTTAGGAAGATACTCACATGAGCTTTAAAAAGTCAAAGCTGCACAGTGGTCATTTTGATACACTGCCCACTACAGCCATTTGAATGGAGGGAGGTACAATAAAGGAAGAAAAAAATCATAAGTAATATCCGATCTAGTACATGGACACATTAAGAGCATTACACTACTCCACACTGATGGATTGTTTTGCCCTCGCAAGTACAAGGAAGCTCATGTTTCTGTCCCCTAATGGGCTACTGCGTATTTCTGAGAATGGATAAAAACCCAGCAAGGGTTTTAAAATAACATTTGGTACTGACGTGATCTGTTTAATCTACTTCGTAAGCAGACTGGACAAGGAGATGCCCTCAGTGAAGTAAAACACATCCTCTTAGACAGAGGGCAGAGACATAAGAATAAGGACACGCTTCACATGTTCACTTCCCCAGTGCTACTATGCATATTTTAGCACATTTTAAAGGGAAAGGGAGAAGAGATAAAAATTAGCAACCTAACAAACACCTGCGAAGCGACACGTCTGGAGAGCCAGGCCATCAGTGGAGAGCTACGCAGACATCTGGCATCACCGGCAGACTGCAAATCACTGTATTTTTAAGCTATTCAGCCACTTTCTAAAGAGGAAACAAAACAAAACAAAAAAATCCCACATGCCTGAACTGTGAGGCGGGAGAGCCTACTTGTAACTCAGCCCTTGTCAGACCAAATCCAGCAACCTCAAAGGGTTCAATAGCCTTTTTATAAACCTATTGTGTGGGTTAGTGACTAAAAATAGTACAGTTGGTGAGGCAGATCACAGGAGGAATAATTCCTACACACAACACTGCCAAACAACAGACAAAGGAAGGGAAAGGACTCTGAAGGTCCTCGCAGGCTATACCCAAGCCCCTGTGGTCACCTCCCTGCCTGGATTCGTCCAGGTCCCTCACCTCTGATCACAGCAAACCCTACAGCCCACACAGGAAAGAGGGTGGGGCACGAGACAGCTGAGCCCTGCACATGTAGTAAAAGGCCACTTTTTTTTTTTTTATTTGTATGTTTCTGCTCTGTTATTGCCTTTATTTTTTTTTTTAATTCATTTTTATTGTTAGACTTATTGGGGTGACATCTGTTAGCAAGGATTACATAGGTTTCAGGCATTCAATTCTACAGTGCATTGTCAACTTGATGTATAATAAGTTCACCACCTAATGTGACTTCTCTTTCCATCACCTTATATTTAGCTTCCCCCCCTCCTCTCCCACCCCCTCCCCTTTCTCCCC